>JAQQSV010022969.1:0-10469 GCA_028646515.1 Pseudochirops corinnae
GCAACTGTACCAGTTCTCAGACTAGGGATGGTAATGGGGGTTGGACAACTGGTCAGAAAAAAGATTACAGGGAACTTTTTGTTGTCACTGGATAGAGCTAGCATTGATTGACGACTCTATTGCCCATATGCAATTCTGGGTCCCAGTTCTAGGATGTAGAGGTGTTCTTCACAAGAAAGCAGGGACCCTGGTCACATTTCAAAGATAGAGAGAACTAGGGCTTGTGGCTGCAAGGGAGCAAGGGTCCTTCTTGGGAAAAGACCAGAGCACAGACCAAGACAGCAATAACCACACAGCTATCTAGATCACACTTCTTAGAAACATTAAAAACTCGCAGACTCCCAGAACTAGCTCTGAAAACAATTCTGAAAAAGCTTGAAGCTTGGGAACAGTGCCTTCCCACCTCTAGGTAAGCAAGGCCCAACTTTAACATAAAGTTAAAGTTTTTAAAAATGGCTAGAAAAATAAGCAAACAAAAAGAAAAAGAACTTGACCATAAAAAGCTACTGTAGTGACAGGGGAGACCAAGTCATGAACTCAGAAGACAACATTATGAAAACAACTTTAAAAAGTCTCAAAGAAAAGTGCTAATTAGACCCAAGTGCAACAAGAATATCTGGAAGATTTAAAGAAAGATGTAAGAGTGGTAGACGAACAATTCGAAAAAGAAATGAGTGATGCAAGAAAATTATGAAAGGAGAATAAACAACTTGGTAAAAAGAGACAAAAAAAATATTGAAGAAAAGAACTTCTTAATCATTAGAGGGACAATTGGAAGCTAATGACTCCATGAGACATTAAGAAGCAATAAAACAAAGTCAGAAGAACTTGAAAATAGAAGAAAATGTGCAATATCTCATTGGAAAAACAAATGACCTTTAAAATAGATTGAGAGTAGATAATTTAAGAATTATTGGAGTATCTGAAAGCTATAATCCAAAAAAAGAAGTCTAGACATCATATTTTAAGAAATTATACAACTACTTTGATATTTTAGATCTGGAGGGTAAAACAGAAATTACAAGAATCCACCAATCACCTCCTAAAAGATATCCCGAAATGAAACTCCCAGGAATATTATAAGCAAATTCCAGAGTTTCCAGGTCAAGAAGAAAATATTGCAAGCAGCCAGAAAGAAAAAAATTCAAATATCGTGAAGCCATAGTCAGAATCACACAAGACTTAGCAGCTACCACATTAAAGCATCAGAGGGTTTGGAATATGTATCGAAGAAAGCAAAATATCTAAGATTACAACTAAGAATCACCTACCCAGCAAAGCTGAGTATAATTCTTCAGGGAAAAAGAGATATTTAATGAAATATCCAAAATGACTTTCAAGTAGTCCTGATGAAAAGACCACAGCTAAATAGAAAATTTGACATTCAAACACAACTCAAGTGAAACATTAAAAAGTAAACAACAAAAATAAACCTAAGAGAATTAAAAAGTTAAACTGTTTACATTCTTATATGGGAAGATCGTACATTGTAACTCCTGAGAACAGTCATTATTAGAGAAGGAGTCTATATAGACAGAGGGCATGAATGCAGTCAATTACATTGGTATAATATTCCAAATGATGAAGGGGTGAGAAAGAGGTATGAACTACTGGGAGAAGGGGGAAGAAATAGTTAGAATTATGAAAATTTTTAACATAGAAAAGGCTAGAGTTTTCATAGTTAGGGAAAAATGAGGGGGGAAAAAATGACAGGTAATGTTTGAACCTCATGTTCATCTGTATTGATTCAAAGAGGGAAGAGTATATATATACATACACATGGAGACAGTTCTAGTTTTAAATAAATTTAAAGTACATGAATTTGACTTTCCATAAAGAATTCTAAAAGAAATTTGTATTCCAATTTTGATTCAAAAATCATGCAGGATTTTATAATGTGCAAGTGTCAGTAGAAACGCTTAGGACAAATACTGGTAGATATGAGGGAAAATAGATGAACCATTGGTCAAGTAGTTAACTGCTCCAGTTATTCTGGAGAACAATTTGTAACTATACCTAAAGGGACCTAAAACTGTAAATACACTTTGACCCAGCAATACTACTACTGTATCTGTATGCCAAATGGATAAAAGAAAAAAGGGAAAAGATCTCTATCAAAATATTTATAGCAGCTCTTTTTGTGTTGGCAAAGAATTGGAAATACAGGGGATGCCTATTAACCAAGGAATGGATGAACAAGTTGTGGCACATTATTGTGATGGAGTACTATTGTAAAGAAATAACAAGGAGGTGGTTTTAAAAAATGCACGGCAAGATGTATATGATTTGATGCAAAGTGAAATGAGTGCTACTAGGAAATCATTGTACACAGGAACAACAATGATAATCAACTATAAAAGACTTGGATACTCTGATCAATATAAGGATCTGAGACAATTCCAAAAGTATAGTTATAATCAAGGTGAAAACATTATTGATCTCCAGTGAGAGAACTGATGAACTCTGAGTGAAAATTGAAGTATAACTTTCTTACTTTATTTTTTCTCTTTTATTACAATATAGCTAATGTAGAAATGTTTTACATAATTTCAAATTTATAATTAATTGATACAATTTTGCTTGCCTTCTCAGTGGGTGGTAGAGGAGGGAGGGAATTTAAACTCAAAATTTTAAAGAGAAAATAATGTTTAAAATAAATATTTTTTTTAAAAAAGGAATAACATGAACAACATAAGAAGCCAGATGTTTCTGCTATTATCAGTCATGCTTTTCACTTGATCCTACATGTGTTCAGCGACTGATGCTCTGGCTGCATCATCCAGGCAGGAGCATAGCTCCCATTGCCACTCATTTAGACTTTGCCACTAAAATTGATTCTGATAGAGATTCATTCATATTTAGCTACCATCCATCTCTAGGGGAAGTTTTTTTTTTCTTTTTGCCTTAATAAATCCCCCAAAGAATTTGGAAAGCAAAACAAATAAATTATCTTGTCCTCTTGAGAAGATTTTATGAAACTTTCATCTCTCATTCAACAATTAGGAAAACAATGGGACAAAGAAGCTTTCAGTATTTTGTTCCATTTAATCATTTAGTGTTCAGGAAAGTATTTTCACAGTAATATTAACTGAGATTTCCAGCATCTCAAACCCAGTACTTTGCATGGAAGTTAAGGAATGGGTAAAAAGTTTCCCCTTTTCTAGCTTAAGCCAAAGGACAACTGAACAAGTCCTTTATCTTCTGAGCCATGTACATATCTGAGTCTAAGAATACATGTTCCTTAGAGAGATGAGACAAAAGGAAAAGGTATGATTCTGTAAAGTCTTCCCTATGTTAAACACTAAATATCTTCTTTCACTTTGCCTGAATCAACTAATCTTCTGATCTTAAACTTTCAGCTGGATTCACCCAAGCTAATCCTAAAGGTAAGTATGTTTCTTATTCCTCATCTTAGTTACTGTGAAACTTTCTAATTCTTGTACATCAGATGAATAGCCCTATAGGCATTTTTTTGTGTGAACTTTGTTGCTGGATCTTTATCGTTACAGAAGTCTTGCAGGGACTAACTCTTGAGGCCATGTTCTTGTGTATTATGTAAACATGACAGTTTAGCATTTGGTGAGAATCCAGATGCTTCTGTCTAATCTCTACATGATTGCACAGTATTTAAGAATATGTCAAATTTCAGAAAATTAATATCTTTAGTAGAATAATTTCTGAATAGAAAAGTAGGGATTGTAAATAGTCACCTTATGTAATATTTAGAGTATGTCATGGGTCATACCATATGTAATATGAAGAAAAAAGCAACAAAAAACAAAATTACCAGAAGAAAGTTCTAATTGTGAAATATAAAGGCAGAACAAGGCAGCATTAAGAAGTACAGAGGATGGAAGAGAAGTAAATGACTCAGTGTGGGTCATAAGCACTTAGGCTTGTAGGAGAGCTTAGACATGTTTTAATCCAAGACATCATCATGCATGTGAAGAAAAAGGCTCAGAGAAGGAGTGATTTTCAATGTCACAGAGCTAGGAAGTTGCAAAATTATCTCTGGATTTGAACTGAAGCATCCTGAAGAACTCCCTTTTTAGTTTGACTTGTAATTGCTTACCTTTGAAATAGGCAGCAAAGTGAATTAGTTCTGAGGACCTGGTTTCTAATCCCACTTCTGATACTCACTGTGTGACCTTGGACAAGTTATTTAACCTGCCCTGGACTCAGTTTCCTCATCTGTACAAGGAAGAGGTTAGACTAGATGGTCTTGTAGCTCTAGTTCTGTAATATGCAAAATGAATATCCTCATCTTATCTCAAGTATAATGTAAGCTCCTTGACAACAAAGATATTTTTACATTCATTCTTTGTTTCCTCAATGTGTAGCCTGGGCTTGTGTCTTTGGCAAGTATTTAATGCATGCTTCTTGGATGGAGTTGAATACAGAATTCAAATCCAGTGCTCAAAATTCAGCCATCCACAAGGACATAATTGTATTAAGATAATTCAAATACAGTTTCTCAGGTTTTTTTTTTCACATAAATAATCCCTCAGAAAAGAAAATCAAAATTTTATTAAACATATGTTTTTCACAATTTTATTAACAATAGAATAATAGTTCAACTCAATCTATCCTTGATGCATACTATGTGGCATTAGGCAATTAACTTCACCTCTCTGTTATCTAGCAAATCCTCTGAGATTATTAAATAGCTGCAGAGAAAATGTCAACCTACATTGCTAGATAAAGTTTCCTCATCTGGGAATTCCCTTCACCAAGTAAACCACAGATCCAATTCCTATCTCAATATCTATAGTCTACTATACTTTATGGTTTCTGATGTATTTTCACAAATAGATTAAAAATGTACGTCATGTTATTTAATCCTCATAACAATACTTTGAGTTGATGGGGACAAGTTGATTAGGACATGGCTTGTTCAAAACTGGCTAGAAAGAAGTCAAATTGGGTCCTGGGTCCAAGTATTCTAACGCACAGTCTAGTGTTCTTTTCACAGTAATCTAAGTTTAGAATTAAGTTTATAAGAGCATTCACTATGTAGGTAAAGAGAGACAGACACAAACCCAGAGAAAGATCACATATATATGTAATTAAAAGTAACCACACTTTGGCCTAATATGGGAGGAGCTGGCAAGATCTAGGATTGCTATGGCTGAGTAAGTTCTCTTTTACCTTCCTATCTGCAACATGAGTATAGAACTAGAATTATATTCAACTATATATAATCTAAGGATGCAATAGGGAATTCAGAATAAAACCATTTCCCTTATTACTGTCAAGGGGAAGAGAGTCATTAACTTCTTCTTGCCACCTTGGCTCCCTCCCATTAAACACTGGTTAGAAAAAGTATAGTCATAGATAGTTCATAAACCTTGTTATCAAAATAAATCATAAGTTGAAGTCAGAGAAGTTCTGAAGAGGAGGGCAAACAGTAGAATATTTGATAAGAATTAAGCTATTTAACTTGGAAGTAACATAAAACCACTTAAGAAAAAGAAAACGATCTCACTGAAGCAGGTGTCCAATATTAGCAGTCTCTAGGTTTACAAGTACTGAGGATCAAGGGTCATGCTAGGAGTCAGTTTTCTCAAATATAAATGGCTTCAGGGACATCTCCACCCACCATTCAGAACTCTGTTGACTCTCTTCACCTGTCTCTCCTAAACTAAATCTTTTTTTTTTTTGGAGGTGGGAAGACAAGGCAATTGGGGTTAAGTGACTTGCCCAAGGTCACACAACTTGTAAGTGTCAAATGTCTGAGGCCAAATTTGAATTCAGGTCCTCCTGACTCCAGAGGCTGTGTGCCCTGTGCCAGCTAGTTGCTCCTAAACTCAATCTTTTTTTTTTAATTCCCAATTACATGTAAAAACAAATTTTAACATTTAAAAAAATTTTAAATTCCAAATGATTTTCCTTCCTTCTTCCTATCCCCTGTTATTAAGAGGTTAAGCAATTTGAAAATAGGTTATACATATGCAATCATGTGATATTTCCATGTTAGTCTTTTGAAAGAAAACACAGACCAAAAACAAACAAACAAGAACAATAAAGAACATTTTTTTAAGTATACTTAGATCTGCATTCAGATTCTCTCAGATCTTTCTCTGGAGGTGGAATAGTGTTTTATGTTATAGGTCCTTCAGAACTATCTTGGATCATTTTATTGCTGAGAATATCTAAGACATTCATATTTGGTCATCGTACAAGATTGCTCTTACTGTATAAAATGTTCTCCTGGTTCTGGTCATTTCATTTTGTATCAGTTATCATAAGTCCAGGTTTTTCTAAAAAGCATCTTGCTAGTCATTTGTTATAGTGCTATAGCTAATCATATATCACTTGTTCAGCCACTCCTCAATTGATAGGTTCCAATTCTTTGCCACTACAAAAGAGCTGCTATAGATATGTCATTACATATAGGTCCTTTTCCTTTTAGTTTTTTATCTCTTTAGGATATAAACCTAGTGGTATTATTGCTAGGTCAAAGGGTATGCATGGTTTTATAGCCCTATGGATGTAGTTCCTGAATGGTTGTATCAGTTCACGACGCCACTAAAGATGTGTTAGTGTCTCAATTTTCTCATGTTCCCTCCAACATTTGTCATTTGCCTTTTCTGTGGTATTAGAAAATCTGGTGAATGTAGCGTGGTACTTCAGAGTTGTTTTAATTTGCATTTCTCTAATCAATTTAAAGTATTTTGTTATGTGATTATATATAACTTTGATTCCTTCATCTGAAAACTGCCTGTTCATATGCTTTGACCATTTATCAATTGGAAAATAACTTGTATTATTATAAATTTGACTCAGTTCTTTATATATTTGAGAAATGAGGCCTTTCTCAGAGAAACACTGTAAAAATGTTTTTAGTTATTATTACTGTGTACTTCTCTCCATCCTATCCCCCAGCCATTTATCCTTCTCTCTCTCTCCTCTCATCTTGTCAATACTCAAAAATGTTTTGCTTCTGACTACAACTTCCCCCAATCTGCCCTCCCTTCTACCAGCCCTCCCCACTTTTTTTTTTATTCCCTTCTCCTACTATTTTCCTGTAGGATAAGATAGATTTCTATATGCAAAAGAGTTTGTATGTTATTTCTTCTTGGAGCCAGTTCTGATGAGTGTAAGTTTCAAGAGCTCTTTCTCCAGCTTCCCCAACTTAACTTCCAATGTAAAAGTTTTTGTTTTGCATCTCTTTTACATAAAATAATTTAGCTCATTATACATCTCACTGGCCCTTCTTCCAGTGCCTTCCTCTTATTTTTTTTTTATACCAACCCATTATTGTCAACTCACACCCATGCACTCTACGTATAGTCTTTGTAACTGCCCTTAAAAATGATAAAATTCTTGGGAGTTACAAGTACCATCTTCTCATGTAGGAATGTAAATAATTTAACCTTACTGAATCCCTTATGATTTCTCTTTCCTGATTATCTTTTTATATTTCTTTTGAGTTTTATATTTGAAAGTCAAATTAAGCTCTGGTCTTTTCATTAGGAATGCTTGAAAGACCTCTATTTCATTAAGTATCTATTTTCCCCTTGGATGAATATTCAACATTTCTGGGTAGGTGATTCTTGGTTGTAATCCCAGCTCCTTTGTCTTCCAGAGCATCCTATTCCAAGCCCTCTGATCCTTTGATGTAGAAGCTGCTAAATCTTGTGTTATTCTGACTGTGGTTCCACAATATTTGAATTGCTTCTTTCTGGATTCTGGCAATAATTTCTCCTTAACCTGGGAACTCTGGAATTTGGAATCCTCAGAGTTTCATTTTGAGATTTCTTTCAGGAGGTGATGGATAGATTCTTCCAATTTCTATTTTACCCTCTGATTCTAGGATATTAAGGCAGTTTTCTTTGATAATTTCTTGAAAGATGCTTTCTAGGCTCCTTTATTTTACCATGGATTTCAGGTAATCCAATTATTCCTAAATTGTCTCTCTTCAGTCTATTTTCCAGGTCAGTTGCTTTTCCCATGAAATATTTCACATTTTCTTCTTTTTTTTTTTTAGTTCTTTTGATTTTGTTTTATTTGATTTTTTAATTGTTTCTTGATGCCGTATTGAGTCATTAACTTTCACTTGCCCACTTTTAAGTTTTAAGGAATTATTTTCTTCAGTAAGCTTTTGTACTTCATTTTTCGTTTGGCCAATTCTGGTTTTTAAGGAGTTGCTCTCTTCAGCAGATTTTTGTGCCTTTTTTTCCCCCTCATTCAGCCTTGTTAACATACTTCTGCTGAGCTGGTCTCTAACCTGGAAATGATGAAACAGAATAAGCCAGAGACAAGGTGAAGTTTAATTAGTTTTATTATGAAGAACAGATCTGCAAATTGGGAATTCTTCTGTTCATAATTCTACCTTGCTGTAGTGAAAGCAGAGATTTTATACATAGATTATAAATTACAAGTGGGAAGGGAAGGGGGAAAATGGGCTACAAATAATAATTTCCAGGGCTGGAGTGGTTTCCCATGACAAACCTCTGAGTTCAGGATAATATAGTGTTCTAGAATCCAGTGGGAACAGTATTGTTTCAAGTCTTTGAAGGTTGTTACTTGGTGGGGCACAGGACCAGAGTTCTGTGATGTGAACAGGTTCTACAGTCTTTGATTTATTTCATTTAAGGTACATAGACACAGGAATGTAGTGATTGTGTGACCATTGTGAAGGGCTTGATTGATCATTTCAAGCTGCATTGTAAGCTTCTGACTCCTAAGACAGAAGAGGCAGCTATAAGAAATCTGAATTATTAGTATATTCATTACATGTATAATGTCAATTAATATGAAAATCATAACTCCTTCACAAGCCTTAAAAAGATGTCATTTTCTTCAGAATTTTTGTGCCTCCTTTACAAAGCTATTGACTCTTTTTAAAAAATGATTTTCTTACATTACTCTCATTTCTTTTCCCTATATTTCCTCTATTTCTCTTATTTGACTTTTAAAATCCATTTTGAGCTCTTCCAGGACTTCTTTTGGGGCCTAAGATCAATTCACATTTCCTTTGAGGTTTTGTATGTCTCAGTTCTGACTTTGTTATCTTGTTCTGAGCTTGTGTTTTGATATTCTCTATCACCATAATAACTGTATGACCAGATGCTTTTTTTTGTTGGTTGCTCATTTTTCCAGAGTATTTATTGACTTTTAATTTTAAGTTAAAGCTGGATTCTGCTCCCGGGGTGGTATCCCAAGCTACAAGTTTTTCTATGGAGCTGTTTTTAAAGCTAGTTCTGGGGGTCTGTTAAGTTTTCAGGTCTTCCAAGATGGTATGCTCTAGGGAGAGGTGTGTTTACTATTGTTCTGGCCTGTGCTCTGGTCTGTGACTACAAGCATGCTTTTCTGCCCTGGTACTGTGACCAAGATCCCTGCTCCCCTATGGTCACAATTTCTAGTGTTCTAGAGCTCCTTCTCACCCTGGGACTGTGACCTAGGACTGTGACCTGGTTCTGCATATGGTCAATATAGCATAGTACTACATCTAGTGTCACCAAAGGGACTCATGTAATCTCTCTAAACATTTGTCCAACATTGTTATCATCTGTGGGCTTAGATTCAGTTGGCCCCAAGGTCTATGGAACTGCACTCCACTTTTACCCCAATGTGATAAACCTTTCCTACTAACCTTCTAAGTTCTCCTATGCTAGAAAATTTCTTCACCCTATCCTTTTGTTCATTCTGCTGCTTCAGAATTCATGTTTGAGGCATAGTTTTAAAGTTGCTTGTAGGGGAATTTGAAAGAACTCAAAAGAGTTCCTGCTTTTTCTCTGTTATGTTAGCTCCACACCTCTTCTAAACTCTGAAAGTCTGCCTCCCATTCATTTGATTAAGACATCTCTGGCCCAGTCAATCTATAAGCATTTGTTAAGTGCCCATTATGTTCTGAGAATAGTACTGAGCACTAGAGATACAAAGAAAGTAAAAAAAAAAAACAAAGAATCAGTCTCTTCTTCCAAGGAGCTCATAGTTTAATGGAAAAGGTAACATAAAAAAACTACATATAAGTGGCATATATGGGGTAAATTGGAAATAATTTCAGGGAAGGCATTAAGATTAAGGAGGAAAAGGAAAGACTTCTTATAGAAAGTGGAACTTTGAGTTAGACTTGAAGGAAACTAAGAGGAAGAGGTAACAAGGGAGTGAGTTCCAGGCAGCCAGCGAAAATGCTTAGTCAGGAAATTTAGTATCTTGTTTAAAAAAGAACAAGAAGAACAATGTTTCTAGATCACAGATTGCATTAGAGGGAGTAAAAGGTAAGAAGACTGTAAAAGTAAGGAGGAGTTAGTTTATGGGAAGCTTTAAAAGCTGAGCAGAGGATTTTATATTTTTTTTTCTTTTTTTTTTTATTTACTCATTTACTTTTAATTTACAAGATTCAGTTCCACAATCACTTGAGTTTCAGATTTTCTCCCCTCCCTTCCCCCTCCCCCATGGTGCCGTGCAATCATGTATAGGATCTGCAAATACTTTCACGTTGTACAATAGTTTGGTCATAT
>JAQQSV010022970.1:0-10469 GCA_028646515.1 Pseudochirops corinnae
GAATCCCTAGCTGGAAAATCTGTGTTGTTTTGTTTTTTATTGCTTTCTATGTTGTACAGGATTTTAGGTAAATCTATTGACACTCAGAACATAAAAAGTTGAATTTTCTTTTGGAAAGAATTTATCATGTTATTTTTAAAAGTATCTTTAATGAAAATTATATGTATAACATTTATTATGTAAATATCTCAGAAGTATTTTATTCATTATATTAAAAGTCAGGTATAAGAAAAGCCAAGTTAATTACAGCAAAATATGGATTAACTGCTTAGGAGATGAATGGTTCTTATTAATGGAATTCACTCGTTGAGAATTAAGGAAACTTCTTCTTTTGATCCTTGTTGTTTAGAACCTTTAAAAAATATACTATTTTATTTCCTACCTTATTAAATGCAGTATAGTTAAGTGACTCATAGAAAAATGAAACGATGAAGTAGAAGGGGTGCTACATTTAGAGTTAGAAGACCTAGTTTTCAATCCTAGTTCTGAAATTTAGGATCATAGTTTAAGAGCTAGAAGAAACTTCAGATGTTATACATACTCTCATCTCCTCATATTACAGATAAAGAGAGTCCAAATGAAAGAAAGTGACTTTGTTAAAGGTCATATGAATAATGAAGGTGAAAGAAAAGTTTTGAACCCAAAATCAATGACTGTATATTCAGCTTTCTTAAATTGAGTGACTAATGGTTAGCTCTTCACAACTTCAATTTCTTTGTTTTAAAAAATGATGGAAATACTTGTATTCCCTATCACGTTTCAAGAATAGCATTTTTCAGTCTCCTAATGACATTATTAATAGTTTTATTTTTATTTAGTTAAACAGCATGATAAAATATAACAAGCTTCTTACAAGGAGTCAGAAGACCAGGATAAAAATCTGGTTCTGTCACTTCCTACTTGTGAATGCAGACATAGCACTTAACCTTTTAGCCACAGGCTCCTCATTTACAAAATGGTGGTAATACTTTTACTCACAGGGTTAGGCTTTGGTGAGAAATTAAGTGCTACAGAAATGTGAACTGTTATTATTTAGGATAGTTATTATTTAGGATCTTGGTGTCTTCTGACAGTTATTCTAAATACCAATTAACAATGAACACCGATTTAAATATATACTAAAATGTAGAAAATTGGGTTGAAGATATATTGATTCACAGACATTGTCTAGAAGTTGGTTTTGAAAACAAATTCCTAATATAAGCACGTTTGTTCAAGATGGGACATTTCTGTATTAAGTAACTATATATTATTAATAGTTCTGATTTAGGAGTTGATAATTTTTAGAAAAGAAATTGATTACGGATCATTTGATTTATTTAAATTTATATTAATTATTAAAAGTTCACTGAATAAAACTACTTTGTTTAGTAAATGATTCGGGTCTAAAATAACTTAAAACCTTGCAATACTATATACAAGAAGCAGCTAGGTGATAGAGTGGAGGGAACTGTGGACCTGGAGTCAGAAAGACCTAAGTTCAAGTTCAGTTTGAGACACTCAGCTATGTGCAAACAACTTAACTTTGCCTCAGTTTCCTCATGCATAAAATAAAAATAATAATAGCACCTATCGCCCAGAGTTGTTATGAGCATCAAAGATAAAGGTGAAGTGCTTTGCTAACCTTGAAGTGTTATATAAATGCCTAGCTATTAATTAATATTACATTTTCAACTGCTTGAGCTCAGCATTTCAGAGGCATTGAATCTCCACTATCTTATTTACATAAAATGTAAGTTGCCATTCTGATTGACTTATTATAAACTCTAGTGCCCTTGTTATTCAGTATTATCGCAAATTATATAGTTTTAATGGATTGCAGCAAAGAAAGGAATGCTAAATTTGTGAACAAGAACCAACATAAATATAAACTGAAGACAGGCATAGATCTACAGATCTTTATCTATATCTAGCTTAGTTATAAGATGAGCAGTATAGAATTTGAAAGGAACTTTTACAATTATCTATACTAATATATTCATTTTTACAGCTCAGTAAGTAGACCCAGATATGTTAAGTAATCTTTCCGAGGTGTTAAGTGCAGTAGGAGAGCTGGCTCAGAGCCGGTAAGAATACCAAGACCAGAGTCCCTTCAATCATGGCTTTATTGTCCTTAAAGCCAACGGAATAGGAAGCTCAGGAAATTGGCTGGTTGTTGGAACAGAGAGGGGAAGGGGGTTTTTATAGATTCTGGAGAAGGCGGGACAGAGAAGATCCGCCTCTCCCTGCCATAAGAGTAACAAGGGAAGTGTCCCTGTGTGTAGGCATGAGTGTTATCACCAAAAGCAGGCCAGGAGCTGCCTAATCTACACACTTGTAAGATTATAATTAGGGTTGCTCATTTCTCTGGGCGACAGGAGGCACAGTGCCCTTGTATGAGGGAAGGGAAAGCCCCAAAATGACAAGCCGGGTCTTCTTTGGAGGAGGAACTAGAAGCCCCCAGACCACAGGGGCCTTGGGGCCAAGCACCAGAATGTGTGCAAGATTACGAGGAAGGAGAAAGGGGCATTACTTTTATGCTTGCAGGCGCTTGCCGTAAGTATCAAAGCCAAGATCTGCACTTAGTTGCTTTAACTTTTGAATCTAGCACCATATCCATTGAATCACCTTACCTCTTCCCTTAGCAAATGAAATCATCACAGTAGAAGGGAAGGGAAGTCAAGGCAACATGTATTTATCAAATGTGAGGTGCTAGGCACTGTGCTCTGCACCGGGAATACAAACGCAAACAAGGAGACAGCCATTTCCTGACCTCAAGCGGCATACAATTTAATCGAGGGACCACCTCACACAAAAGAAAAATGAAGGGAGGAGGGTGGGGGGGAATGAGGGATGATAATTGAGGGTACATGTTAAAAGCCTGAAAGTTTGAAGCCCAAACTGGAGTTGAAAAGTTGGTTGCTCTGGACCTTTCCCAAAATGGGAGTCTTGGGAGGAAATCACCAGTGGAAGAAGGAGGGAATATCACCTAGGTTCTCAACCTTCCTAACACCGCGACCCTTTAATACAGTTCCTCATTTTCTGGTGACCCCCAACCATAAAGTTATTTTCGTTGCTACTTCATAACTGTAATTTTGCTACTGTTATGAATCGTAATGTAAATATCTGATACGCAGGATGTATTTTCATTGTTACAAATCGAACATAACCCACAGGTTGAGAACCGCTGACTAGTACATCTTTTTTACTGTAAGATTGCACAACTTCAGGTCAGAAACTGTCTACTGATATTTTAAACTCCCCAGCCAAATATTACTTCTTTCACTGATGTTGCAGAAAACTGAAATTGGCTTCAATAAAATGCTTTCCAATGCATAACAAATTTGCTGGCCATCTAAGTTCCTTTATGTTTTTCTTCTCAATATAATTATAGAACGATTGTTTTCCATTCATTTTTTTTAATCATACAAGAAAAAGCTAAGGGGCTATAACAGTGACCCAAATAATTTTGATCCCCTAGCAACCATGGATGTCCTTTTTGGAGGCTCCTTCTTTCTGAGTAGAACTACTCCTTAACCTGAGCTGTGGAAACAAGAATAATTCTAGAGTTTCCTGCCTGTTTTGGAGCACTCCTATTCTTATTCATAGAGTGCAGAGATACAGAAGGCTTTCCAGGGGTGCCTCAAGAGGAGAAAAAGGACTTTTCAAATCAAAACAAGAAGAATTTTTTTTTTTTAATCTCAACAGATTCTCTACAGGAGTAAGAAATCCTACAGGATATTTATGCTTAATTACTAAAGGTGTTAGAAGTATGTTATACCTACAGCTGTTGGGAATGGTTTGGAATTTCTTTAAACACTAAAACATGTTTTTTGCTGTTGTTATAATTGTTTTTGCTTTTTTTTTTTTTACCATTGAACAAAAATTGGAAGTAGAAAAGCATTTTTTTTCCTAGAATGGTTCATTTTAATTTCTTCCCAAGTAGCTAAAATAGCTGTACAAAATAAATTTAGATTTAGTCCACATAAGGCATTTGTGCCTAAAGTACATTCATTAAGTCTTTTCTCCCCAGCCCTTACAATACATTTCTCTAAAATTAAAATTCAATCATACTTATATAAAGTCATAACAGACATAAAGTTTGATTTTTTTATAAGTATTCTGCTTAGTGTTCAGAAATGTTTGTTTCCTATATTTTTCCTTCCTGAAATGTTTTTTAATTAAAAAAAAACTCACATTATTCAGGTAAATTACATACATTGTAAATAATTAAAATAGGATTTGTCCTCAATAATTCCTACAGATGAAAGAATGTTGTTTTCAGGAAATTATATTTTGAGAATATAATAGCATATCTTCTAGATGATTTAAATGTTTTGCAATGTAAAGAATATATTTTTTAAAAAAACCTGTTTCATTGAGGAGCAAATGAGATTTAGCTCCAACTATACTATGTTACCTCCTGTGGCACTGATGTCATTATTTTCTGATAATCCTCTGCTCTGTTCTTAACTCAGCAGCAATAAATAAGAACAAGTTTTGAAGGTCATTGTTAACTTTAAGTATGAGCTGTACTGAATTAAAATGATGCTATTGATGTTAGCAGAGCCTCTGAATTCTGAAACAGCATATTATGAGATCTTCTATTACCACACACTCATTACCATCTTTTTTCCCCTATAAATATCATAGCCCCTCTGATATATTACTCACAAGGGCATTGTTAAACTTGCCTCCTGGGGTAAAACTTTTTTTCTTCTTATAATGTCTCTTATACTAAGAAAAGAAATTGAAGCAGAAATCTTCTCAATTTAATAGGTTTCATCTAATGTAATAGGTTACTTTTCCTGTTCTAAAGATTAATTAGTCTGAAGAGAGGGTGGCTTGTGAGGGGAAAAAAAACTCATTTAAATATGATGACATTAATTTGAAATTTAGAAACACAATGCTAAATATAGATGTTAATGCCAGATGTGGTCTCTAGAAAATTTGTGGTCTATTGCACATATGTTTGTTTCACCTCCATAGACAAATGTAGCACCTTGTATTCTCAGTTAATCATGCAGTGACCTTTTTTTTAAGAGGCAACTTAAAGTCTGTACCGCTGTGTGGACTGGTCTCTGAAATAATAAAAGATAACCACTCTCTAAAAGATCAGTAATTCTTAAATACAGACCTAGATTTAGGGCCCAATTCACAAGAGGCCACGGTATCTTTTTTCATGAATATAATTACCATCTGAAGGTAAACCAGAAGGATCCTTAACAAAATAATAATATTATCATACATTCATAAATATCTACATCTAACTTAGAGAATAGCATACAGAAAAATATCTTGTGTATTTTAATTCAATTTTTTGAAGTTTATTGTACAGAATCTGTTTTCTGTCTCTGTCTCACACACATATTTCAAAGAGAAAGGTTCAATTTTACTAATAAGTATATTCTATTAATAAGTCTCAGAAACAGGAGAGAGTATAGCAGTTTTCTGTAGTTTCTATTTCAAATGCTGTTTCTAATTTGTTCTGCCCTCTACAGGGCTGAAAAGACAGTAAATGGAGAAGGTAAATCACTCTACATCTTTCAAAGAATAGACAATATTCAAGGAAATAATACAGAAGATCTTGTGCAACACCCTCCCCTATAAATGGTATGTATTCGTAAGTAGCACATATTTTACATTCTTCTTAATAGTTCCTGTTGAGGAAGCCAAAGGCTTATCTCAGAAGAGCTTCTATTTTATCTAGTTGTTAACCAGATAAACAGTTGAGTTAGGGGTTTCTATTAAGTTTCGTATCTGTAGAATCAAAGAATATTATTGAAAAACCTTCAGGAAACTAGAGAAACTGAAGCATCTGCTATAGACAGAACACTCAATTAACTCTGTTTAAATAAAGCTAATTGATGCTACAAATGCAGAAGGATGCTCTATAAGAATAAGGAGTGATAACTTATGAATAAGCATTAGCTTGGCCTTTGGGCAGTTCTAGACCACTGAGAAGGACAGCTGGGTTCTGTAGAATGGGAAAATTTTAAGAAATAGAAAGCAAGACACTATAAACTCACAAGTATTCCCTCATCCCCAAAACACATTTGTTGCAATGAGAAGGGAAAGACATTTCTTTACAAAGAAAAACAAAAGGAAATAACTAAATTTTATAGAAATTTCTGTCCATATTCAAATGTTGTGACTGCTTTGGTATCTTCTGTTGCAAAAGCAATTTATTATCATCTATTTATAGATTATCAAATAAAATCTCTAAAACACTTTATAATTGAGAATAATTTTTATAAAAGAGAAGATGTAATTTGAAAAGTCAAAAGATAAACTATGTTTTTTTTAAGGCTCAACATAAGCTTTTGTGCAAAAGGAGCAGAAAGGTACAATAATTAGGTGAAGATTAGAAAGTTAAAGGGTCAGATAGTTACTCCCAATATTTCCAAATGAAACGTTTTGTTTTGTTTTAAATATAATAATAAAAACATTTTTTTTTAAATTTGGGTAGTAGTATTTATGTAGTACTTTCAGGACGTGATGTAGTATGTGGTAGAATTTATGTAGTACTTGAAGGTTTGCATAACCTTAAAAAAATATCATTTTATTTTCATAACAACCTTGGGAGGGAGGTGCTAGTATCATACCCATTTTAGAGATAAGAAAAATGAGGCAAACAGATTTTATGTGACTTGGCAATAACTCTGGAACCCAGAGGACTCCTGATTAAATATGCCACTCATCTTCTCACGGAGAAATAATGGGCTCAGAAAAAGATTTGAGATATATGTTTTTGCTTTTGTTTTTTTGCCATGATTAGTATAGAAATTTGTATTATTTGACTATGCATACTTGTTACAAGGGCTTTGATTTCACTTTCTTTTTACAGTGGAAGAAAAGAGGGAAATAAGAGAGAAAATAGGTCATCGAAAATTAAAAATAAAATATGATTTTTAAAAAAATGACATATATTTCTCAACAACAACTAAAGATAAAAAAGTAAAAAAGTTTACTGTAAATTAAAGAACTCTTAAGAATACCTAGGTAAGGACAAATCATGGCATATGGTTGTCAATTGATAAATGTTTATCGATTGATAGGTTGATTAAAAGGAAAAGTTCAATTTATTTAAATAAATATGCATATGTTTAGAAGTTTTATAATGCAATCATTGCAAAGGTCATGTTTTTATGTTTTTATACATTCTATTCACATTTAATGATACTCTCATAACCCATTGGTATCCACTTAAGAAGAAAAATCATGCTCCATATTCTATTCCTGGGGTTCTTAAACTAGTGTCCTTGAACTTCTTAAGTTCGAAAAATATTGTGATAACTGAATTACAATATAATTAATTCCTTTTGTGTATATGTAGGCATGTACATATAGACATAGACATATACATACATATACATAATGAATTTCAAGTTATACATGGGTGTGTGTGATGTATATATGTATATATATATATATGTGTGTGTGTGTGTGTGTGTGTGTATAAGTAAAATGAATTGAACTTTAGGGGCCCATAGGCTTCTTTGGATTATAAAAATGAATCTGTGACACCAAAGAGATTTTAAAAAAATACCTGCTTTACATCAAGAATCAAAAGAAATTCTGACTTCTATTAAAAGGGTCAAATTGTAGATCACAAAATTGATTTACATATGACACCTCTAGAGATACATTAACACTTGCCAATTACCTTAAAATAGACCCATGTATAGCACAGTTCTAATTTGAGCAAATATAGAATCAAACATTATAAACTGGAAAATGATGTCAAGGAAGAAAGTGGCTAAAGGACTTTTAAAATCGCTATAATTGGAAGCCTGCATTAGTATTTGGCTTTAAGGCTTCCCCATGGAAAGACCTTAATAAACTTTTCTGTTTGGGGAAAAAAAAATCACTATACCTGAAGAGAGGATTAAAAAGTATCTTAATCCATTATTTTTTAAAACTCCTTAAATAAATCTTCATAAATCATACAGTCACTAAAATAACTCGAATGTTGTATTTAAAACAAACAGATCATCTCATGTGAAAGCATAGTTTCTCTTATTTTATCTGTGAATAAGCTAGCTCTCTGTCATCTCCTTTCATAGCCATTGTTACAAAAATTGAGCAAGCCAGTATTAGAAGATAGCGATAAGAAATAGTAATGTGGAACATCCAGAAAAGAGGGTTTGAGTTTTCATTTAACACTTTAAAAATACTATGGGGATGGCTATATGGCGAAGTGAATAGAGCAGCGCTCCTGGAGTCAGGAGAACCTGAGTTCAAATCCAGTCTCAGACACTTAACACACACACACACACACACACACAAACACACACATGCACACACACACAACAGCTGTGTGACCTTGGGCAAGTCTCTTAACCCCAATTGTCCTACCTTCCTCCATCAAAAAACAAAAACAAAAACAAAATACTATGAAAAGTTATTTGGTTAACCTCATTTGGAATGAGTAAGATTGTTCAACATACTTTGCTTTTTGGCCTTAAAGAATTTCCGCTCAGCAGGCAGCCAGGAGAGCACCGTACAGTATCATTGATCTCTATTTGTTTTCTATGCTTTCTAGCTTGTTTTGAAGTGCATCTTCTTTCTAAATTCACAAGAAACATTAATAACATCAATAGAATCTTCATCAAGGTACTTGTATTTTCGAGTGTATGGGGGGAAGATTGAAGAGGAGCAAAATGAAGTTCTTTTGAATCCTTGAGAAAAAAAAGCTCATCTTTGATTGGTGTCGTGCTCAAATATATTGGAACACAAATTTAAATATGTTTGGAAGAATTTGACATTGTGCTGGAGGGAAAAATGAACCTTTTCCTTAGATCTCAGTAGTATTTTTCTTCATCATTATAAGGCAATTAAAAAATTTTCTCTCATATTTGTGGGTGAGAATTACAAATACTTGACCAAGCTGCAAAGGGGTCAAAATGCTATTCCTGACTTGATAATGAAATCCTCCTATTCTTTTATGCACCACTCAAAATTGGCAAAATAATATAAAGAATTCCGTACCAACATCTTGGAGTATATTTTTACTGTCACCATTAAACTATATTAGTAACTATTCACTAAATTGATTAGTATAAATTTAAATGCTTAAAAGCACGCCTGTATTTGCCTTCATTTTGCTCTGCCTTCTCCATTACAATGCAAGTTTCAGGTCATAAGATAAAAATCAATAGTGTCATGTTTCCAAAATATGCTAATGAAGGAAATATAAAGAAAATATATTTTTCTTACAAAAACTGATACATTCATATATTCAAATTCCTCTAAAAATTTCCCACTATATTATGTTGCAAAAAGCAACAATGTAAAATGACCTATCATGTCCTTTCTATATATCTGTGTGTAATGGCAAGCAAAGGAACAGTTAACATCTTGTTTCAGCTATTTAATTAACATAGAAGTAGTTAACAACTTTTTTCATTCAGTTCATGATTGTTTTAAGTATTAAGATCCAGAACTTGTGAGTCCCACAACTTGTGAACCCTAGAACTTGTGAACTCCTATTGTTGATGCAATAGGAAAGGAGGGGGCTAATGATCATAAATTAGGAAAGGCCCAGGCTGGAAAGAGCAGAATTGAGAACAAAACTTGTGGCGGCAGAACTGAGAAGTGACAAGGACTGAGAACTGGGAAGAACTGAGAAAAACTGAGAAGGGAGCTCTTGTGGTAGAGAAGGAAAAAAACTTGTGGTATCCCAGCACTCTATGTTTGTCTGTTCTGTCTGTGTTGATGCTTGTATGTGATACTTTCTACAGAAGCCCTGGGACCTTACTGGAAGCCCTGAAAGAGGATTTTCTCATTGTTTGTTTACAGAAGTCCTGGAGGAGGGTTTTGGAGGTCCTACAATTTTAGTGATGATTTGTATTGACCTCTTGGACTTTGTGGGTCTGTGTTGATTTCTATAATGATGATTTGTGTTGAGTTCTCAGACCTTATTGGTGGGTCTGAGTTGATTTCACTGGCAGGTAGTGAATTGATGATGGTGCTGGCAATGTATATGAATATTATTGTGGCTCTGTCAAGCTTTGTCTTCCCTGAAACTGTGAGTATCAACAGGTACTGGACAAAGAACTAGACAAGGAGCTATACTAGGAACTGGGAGCTGTCGGCCTTTGAATCCAGGTGACAGATGGATAGATTGGGAAGGAGCTGGGGCCATGGAAGAGGAACCATGGAATCTCAGAGCCAGACTTGAGTCAAAATGGAAAGACCTTTTCTTGGGTAGCTAATGCTGACTGAGAAGATCATGATTTACTGTGACCTAGGGGTCGAGACCTTTGACCTTTGTACTTTGTTTCCGTTAAGGAGGCAAGCCTCCTTAAGGATGATTGAATTAGAGACTTACTAAATGACTGAGTGTTACGGGAATCTAAAGATCTTCCCTGCCCCTAGGCCCTTTGCTGAAGTGGCTACGTGACTCTGAGGACCCTTGGATATTTGAAAGTATACTGTGTTCCCTAATAGGCTGAATGTGGTCACGTGGAGCCTGTGGCGCCAGGCTT
>JAQQSV010022971.1:0-10469 GCA_028646515.1 Pseudochirops corinnae
CCAAAGAAGGAATCTAGGGTTTGGGTGCTGTTCTTACTTTGCTTCTTATTCTTATTCTTACTCATGGTTGGTCAGTCTGTGATTTTTTTTTTTTAATCTCTGTGGGGCTCTGCTTCCAGAAGGGAAAGCTCTGTCCCAAATTGCTGGGGTCCTCCCTGCTGCCGTAGCTCTCAGGAACGTGCTGGGTCCCTTTCCTACTTACTTCTGGCTCATTGGATAATGAAGACTCCAGGACCGACGCCCAAGACTGCAATCCGGATCCAGGCTGCTCAACGCGAGAGCTCTTGGCTTCTGAAGGATCGCTTAGTCCCCCTGATGTCTGCAGGCCGCAGGCGCGGAAGCTGCAACTCGGAGGTGGGTGCAAAACCTCTGCCTTTCGCTTTCCAGCCCTGGAGGCCTTTTGGCTGGACCTGCTTTTCTCCCCCAATTTCGCAAGTTCTACTGACCTAGTTCTGAACGCTGCTTGCAGCTGCTGCTAATCCGAGGCTCCAAGGCTCCGAGCCTCCTCCCATCCAGCTGCCCCCAGGGCTCAGTCAGGGCTTTAGGCCAGGCTGGTTTTGGTTTGCAGTGCTGATATGGTTCCTCGTAGCCGAGCTGACTTTAGTGGAAAGTATATTTGTGTGCGTTTTGGAGTTCTAGGATTAGTTTAGAGTCCTATTTTATGGGTATTTTGGGGTGGCTATGTGAAAGCTGGGATATGTTGCTGCTCCTACGCTGCCATCTTGGCTCCGCCCCAAACTAAGTGTTTTCTAATGTTCGTTCCTACCTGAAAATTCTACCATTCTACCATAGGAATATTTTGTTATTGTTACTAAACATTCCCTGTAATTTATTAAGGTCCTTATTTTATGCTTTCTTTTTATTTGTTGCATTTCCTTCACTGCTCAGAAAAGAATTAATTTTTTCTTTAAGTATAATTATATAATTTCTGCTGATAACCTGCCTAGTTAAAGGCAATATTTTTAACTTTCTTGTTGTTCTTATATAATATCCACTGCAGACTTAAATGTAACATACCACCTTAGGATCCTCTGCTCTTAAGAACAGCGTCTGGATAGATTAAAAAATTTAAGCAAATATTTTTTGAAAATTTCTTCTAAATTATTCTGTCTCTCTGCCTCTCTCTTTCTCTCTCTCTCTCTCTCCTCATTAGAAGCAGCTGTCAGGAAATTTATTTTTACTAATATTTTCCCTCCTTTTTAAGCTTATGCTACTTGCCATCAATTGAGGTAAATTGTCTCACATCAACAAGGTAGATAATTAGTAGTGTGGATATCTGGGAAAAGCAGGTGGAGTAATTTTGTTCTTTTTTTCTTAATTGCCTTCCCAGGGATAGTGTACTATGCAAGTATTCATACATTAGCTAAAATGCATTACAGAAATAAACATTCTCATATCTGTTCTTTCTTTTTCCAAGATAGTTAAAATCAAAATATGAATTTATTTAACTGAATGGATTATGTGGTGGAGATGCTAGTGGCTACAAAGGAAGTTGTAGAAATTGACAGATTAAAGTGGCACCTCATTAGGGGTGACAGCCTGCCTTTTACATATTTGAAATGCTTAGGAATAAGTATGTGTATATGTCTTTCTATTATGGCTGTAAAAAAGCTGTCTGCACTCATTCTCCCCACTACCTTTACTCTCACATACTTTTCAGCCACTTCCAGTCTGGCTTACATCCTCATTACTCAACTGAATCTGCGTTCCTATCATCCCCTCAGTGCCGTATCCTGAGGCCTTTTCTGAGATTTCATCCTTTTTGTATCCTCTACAGGACTCGACATTGGTGACCACCCCACCCCTCTTCTTTTGAATTCTTATCACCTCTGTGAGTTTTATGGCATTATTTTTTCTTGGGTTTTTGACGACTTCTCCATTTCCTTTGTGGTACCATCAGTGTCCATATCCATCGTCTGACGTTCTCTTCTCCCTCTATGACTCTCCTTTCCTCTTCTCTCTTCTTTTCTTCCTTCCTTTATCCTCTCCTCTTCCCTTGCCTTCTCACTTCTTTCCTCTATCAGCTGTTATGCATTTAATAATTATCTTCATCCAGATAGCTCCCAAATATTTGTATCTACCCTTAATTTCCCTCCTAAGTTCTGTCTAGTTCAGTATTGCCAACTTCTTTTGGACATTTAGAACTTAATGTCCTGTAGACATCCTAAATTTATCATGTCCAAAACAGAACTCATCTACTGCTCCTTAGCTCACCTCTTTTATTAACTTTATTGTTGCCGTCATCTTTCACAGTAATTTAGGTTAGCAAACTCAGAATCCCCTTTGACTCCTCACTAGTCTTTAGTCCATATATCCAGTCAGCTGTCAAGTGTTGTTGATTTTTCCCTTTATAATACTTCTCATCCTGTTTTCTTTTTTTGCAAGGTAGCTGTCATTGGTAGCTGTGCTCTCCCTGTACTAGGGATAAGAGTAAGATTTAAAAGTAGGTGTTTTACTGATATACTCTTCTATAGACATGACATTTAGCATGTAGCTGATCAGTCAGTCACCAAGTATTTATTAAGTACTTATTATCTTCTGGGCCTATGGGAAAATGAATAGAAGTGAAAAGAAAGAAACACTGCTCCCTTAAAGAGCTTACATTCTAATAGGAGAAGACCATGAATAAAAAGAAACTGACAGAGACTTACCTGCCTGGTGAAAAAGGAAGAGATAGCTGGCCTGGGGCACCCTCCTCTAATGGAGGTTCTTCATGTTCCATTAGCGAGCTCTCCTTGGTTTCCCTTCCAGGGACCATTCCAACTCACGCAGTTGATCACCTGGAATCTCATCACCATGCTGATTAAGTTTTTGATGCTCATCACTTTTCCATCTCCCTTACTTGCTTTCCCCTCTGATTGAGAGGGTTAGAGAGTGGAATATTAAACTTTTCTCTAAGCCTTGCTTTATAGAGGACTCTGAACTTTCACAACTTTTCAACTATTTCCATTTTTCATCAGCCACTCTTCTTACTTTGGACTCCGTGGAACATCATGCCTTCTGGCCTGGATGTTCCCTTTGTCCCCCTACCACCACCCCCCCCCCCTCCCCCCAGCATCTGATTTGTCTTCCCCATTCAACTGTAGAGGGTGGCTAGGGTGCATAATGGAAGTCTCATAGTCAGGGAGACTCATCTTATTGTTATTGTTCAGTTGTTCATTGTCCAACTCTTCTTGAGAAGAGATATCTTGCTGACTTCAGGCCCAGCACTCTATCCAGTATGCCACCTAGCTGCCCTAAAGACTCATCTTTCTGAGTTCACATCTGGCCTCAGACAATTACTTGCTTTGTGACTCTGGTCAAGTCACTTGACCTTGTTTATCTAGGTTTCCTCATCTATAACGTGAGCTGGAGGAGGAAACAGCCAAGTATTCCATTATCTTTGCCAAGAAAACCCAAATGAAGTCACAAAGAGTCAAGCATGACTGAGACAACAACAGCAACAAAAACTAGATTGTAAGCTCTTTGAGGGCAGACACTGTCTTTTTCCTATTTGTACCCTCAGCCCTTAGCACAGTGCCTGGCACTTAATAAATGTATTGAATTGAGGTTCTAGGAGAATCTATCATACCTCCAAAGTGTGAATTCCAGGGCTGAAGCATCTTCTGAGATGAGGTTTTTTTGTAAATCCCAGATTGAAACTTGATGAGAAATGATAAAGTTTGTATTTAAGGTCCTGATTTGTAGTGAGTTTTTCTCTGCCTTGAAGTAGTTTATATCAGCGGTTCTCAAACCTGTGAGTTATGTTCAATTTGTAACAATGAAAATATATCCTGCATATCAGATAGATTCATAACAGTAGCAAAATTACAGTTATGAAGTAGCAACGAAAATAATTTTATGGTTGGGGGTCACCACAACATGAAGAACTGTATTAAAGGGTCGTGGCATTAGGATGGTTGAGAACCACTGGTTTAGTTGGAGACCGGAATCTTCTTCCTGAAGCCTAGATCATTGAGTGGTAGATTTAAAGCCAGAAGGGGACCTTAGAGACTGTCTAGTTTGACCCTTTCATTCAATACATGAAGGAAACTGAGGTCTGGGGGAGAAATAAAGTAACTTACTGGGGGTCACAGAGTCAGAGCCTGGGGCATTGAGCTAAGAGCTGAACCTGGGTCTTCTGCCTGCCAATCCGCTCTGTATCTTCTGCCATGCTGTAGAAGAAATCACTGTTCACTTCTGACTTGAACTGTGTGAACCCTGAATTTGTTTTCAGCTTTGAGATTCTATGAATATTCTTGACCTCTATTTAGTAATTTATTCTTATAAAAATTTGCAGAGTTAAATCACTAGCTTTTAAATCAACTGTCAGATCTTCATTTTTCTGCAACTGACTCTGTGTTGTAATACAACTGCTGCATTTTATGTAAAATTGTCCTAAAACTGTTTAGTAAAATTTTCATTTATTGACATCTACAATAGTCTTTGTCGTATTCTGGGATTTAGTCTATATAGCTGTAGCAGAAGAAGTAAAGTTAATCTAGATTTTGATTATGTTCTTTGCATTTGAATTGTATTTTTTATACTTTGTTTACAAAGTTCATACATGATAATTATTAAGCATTTTACAAAATTATATTTGTGACTTGGTAGGTTTCCTCACTATATCCTAAATACCCAGAACTGAAACTAGAATCCAGACCTGCTGAGTCCTCATCCAGGGTGCTTTCCACTATCCTTGATTTTCCCATGTCATAGGACATAACAGTCTTGTAATACCAGAGTAGTTGTTTGTTGTACCTGTGCATGCTTGAGCACTGTCAGCTCTATTCTTGAGCTGGTGTTTTATTACAGGTGTTTTAACTCTATGTTTTGGCTCCAAAAGAGTGCTATTACCTGGAGGCCTCTCAATTTTTGACCAGTTTGAATCTGTGATTAGAAAAATGTTTTTCAAGTTGGAGTAGCAGTTCCCAGCCTGTAGGCAAGTGATTTACTGAAAGGTGTCACTCAATTCACATATGAATCAGATAATGTCATTTTAATTTTAATTTATTTCTGCAGTATAATTCCTTGTAATAATAACAAAATATAACTTCTGTACATTGAATTATGGCTCATGATATGTGCATCATTGTTTTTCACATGTATATAGTTTATGATTAATAAGTATAAGTTCATTTAAAACCATTAAGGAGTTGTTTACAGTAACATTTTGTCATTATGTATATTTTCAGTCATTATATATTAATTCTATCGTTACAATCCTGAAGGTGTCCTTGATGTTAAGGATTCCTCATAGTTACCAAGTTTGAGAAACAGTGTCTTAATTTGGGGGGAAAAAGGTTTATTTTGAGAACAATGGTCTAAATAGATTTGATGAGAGAAATACAAATTAAGATAACAATGGGTTATCATCTTACCCCTGCTGGATTGGCTGCAGTTATAGAAGGGGAAAATGACAGGTGTTGGAGGGACTGTGGAAAAACTGGGACACTAATACACTGTTGGTGGAACTGTGAACTGATGCAACTATTTTGGAGAGCAATATGTAATTATGTCCAAAGAGTCATAAAACTCTTTATACCCTTTGACCTATCAATATCACTATTAGGTCTGTTTCCCAGGGTGATCAGAAATAAAGGAAAAGAATCTGAAATATTTATAGCAACTTTGTTTATAGTAGCAAGAGACTGGAAATTGAGAAGATGCCTATCAATTGGAGAATGACTAAACAAGTTGTGGTATATGATTGTGATAGAATACTACTGTGCTGCAAGAAATGATGAGCATGTTGATTTTTAGGGGGAAAATATGAAACACTATGAAACACTTGCATGAAACAATGAAGGGTGAAATGAACAGAGCCCAAGAGAACTTATACAATAATAGCAATATTATTCAGTTAGGTATACAGGATGGCAATAGATGAGACAGATTATAAATAAATGTAAAAATGAATCTTTTAAAATTAATTTAATTTTTTTCTCACTTTCATGTAAACAAAAATGTATTGGTGGATCAAAGAGCATGCACAGTTTGGTTGCCTTTTGGGCATAGTTCCAAATTACTCTCCAGAATGGTTAGATCTGTTTGCAACTCCACCAATAGTGCATTCATGTCCCAGTTGTCCTACCTCCTCTGCCACAAATCTAATTTTCCTTTTTGGTCAGATTAACCAATCTGATTGGTGTGAGGGGGTATTTCAGAGTCGTTTTAATTTGCATTTCTCCAGTTGATAATTATTTAAAGCATTTCTTGGTATGTCTGTACATATCTTTGATTTCTTCTTCTGAAAACCACATGTTCATATCCTTTGACCATTTATCAGTTGGGGAATGACTTGTATTCTCATAAATTTGACTCAGTTCTTTATATATTTGAGAAATAATACCTTTATCAGAGACAGTTGCTATAAAGTTTGTTTCCCAGGTTTCTGCTTTCTTTCTAATCTTGGTTGCAGAGGTTTTGTTTGTACAAAAGCTTTTCAATTTATTATGATCAGAATTGTCTATTCCAGGGCTCCTTAAACTTATTCCACTCATGATCCCTTCAGCACTTAAATTAAACTCTGGGTCTGGAGTTGCAACCCACAGTTTAAGAAGTCCTGATCTATTCTACATTTTGTAATGCTCTCTATCTCATGAATTCTTCCCCTCCCTATAGACCTGACAGATTATTCCTTGCTCTTCTAATTTGATTGCCTTGTTGTCTATGATACCTTCTTAGTAAGATATAGTTTCCTTTATCTCTTTTAATTAGGTCTATTTTTGCTTTTACTTTTACTTTATCTAAGGTCAGGATTGCTACCCCTGCTTCTTTTACTTCAGCTGAAGCATAAGAGATTCTGCTGCAGCCCCTTACCTTTGCTCTGTGTGTACCTCTTTGCTTCAAGTATGTTTCTTGTAAGAAACATGTTCTAGGATTCTGGTTTTTTTTTTTTTTTTAATCTATTCTGATATCTCCTTTTGTTTTATGAGAAAGTTCATCCCATTCCCATTAGCAGTTTTGATTATTACCTCTGTATGTCCCTCCATCTTATTCTTCCTCTTGTTTGTTCTCTCTTTCCTCTTACTCTTCCCTACCTCACCAGTGTTTTGATTCTGTTTATCACCTCCCCTTGATCTTCCCTCCCTTTTATCAGTCCCCTCCCCTCCTACTTCCCTATTGGGTAAGATAGATTACCATATCCAACTGGTTGTGAATATTATTCCCTCTTTGAGCCAATACTGATGAGAGTACATTCAAGCAGTGCCCATCACCCACCCCTCCCATCTACTCCTCTACTGTAATATGTCTTTCTCATGTCTTCATGTGTGATAATTTACCTCATTTTACCTCTCCCTTACTTCTGCACCCGTTGTATTCCTCTTTCTCATTACTTAATTTTTTAATATCATTTCCTCAAATTCACCTTATACTCATACTCTCTCTGTTATCTTCTATCTGTACTGTTAGTGATATAATTTTTAAGAGTTACAATTATCATCTTCCTTTGTAGGGATGTAAACATTGTAGTTTTGTTGAATCCTTCATATTTTTTCCCCCTTTTTACCTGTTTATGATTCTCTTGGGTCTTGATATGGGAGGTCAAATTTTTGGTTTACTTCTGTTCTCCTTATGAAGTCTTAAAATCCTTATATTTTGTTGGAGTTTTTTTCTTTAAGGTATTATGCTTAATTTTGCTGGGTAAGTGATTCTTGGTAGTAGTCCTAGCTCGTTTGCTCTCTGGATTATTGTGTTCCGTGACCTCCAGTCTTTTATGTTGCAGCTGCCAAGTCTTGTGTGAACCTGATTGTGACTCCCCTATATTTCAGTTGTTTCTTTCTGGCCACTTGTAGTATTTTTTCCTTGACTTGATGGTTTTGAAATTTTGGCTACAATGTTTCTCGGGCTTTTTATTTGGGGATCTCTTGTCTGAGGTGATCAGTGGATTCTTTCAATGCCTATTTTGCCCTCTGGTTTCAGAACATTGGGGCAGTTTGCCGTGATAATTTCTTGAAAGATGCTTGTCCAGATCCTCCTTTTGATTATGACTTTCAGGTAGTCCAGTGATTCTGATCTTATCTGTCCTGAATCTGTTTTCCAGGTCAGTTGTTTTAATCCATGAGGTAGTTTACATTTTCTTCCATTTTTTCATTCTTTTGAATTTGTTTGATTGATTCATGATGTCTCATGCAGTCATTAGCTTCCACTTGCCCAGTTCTAACTTTTAAGATTTTTGTACTTTCTTTTCCATCTCTCCAGTTGTACTCTTTAAGGAGTTGTACTCTTCAGTAGATTTTTATAACTCCTTTTCCATTGGCCAATTCTAATTTTTAAGCTGTTTTCTAAGCTTTTGAGTCTTTTTTCATAATTCCCTTGCATAACTCTCATTTCTTTTCCCATTTTTTTTCTACCACTCTTACAGTGATTTTTAAGCTCCCTTTTGAGCTCTTCCATGAGTTCTTTCTGGGCTTCAGACGACTTCCTGTTAATCTTTGGGGTTTTGCCCATGAGTATTTTGACACTGTTGTCCTCTTCTGAGTTTGTGTCTTGGTCTTCACTGTCACCATAATAACTTTCTATGGTCAGATTCCTTTTTTTTTCTTTTTTGCTCACCTTTTTTTTCTTTTGTTTTTGTTTTGTCCTTTTTTTTTTTTAATATCTCTGCTCCCAGAGTAGAAGGGGTCTGTCTCAGGCATCTTGTGCCAATAGCTACAGAACCTGGCCATTTACCTTGTGCTACACTGATGTTACTCCGAGGCCTGTGGGGGAACCTCATGTCTGGTGCTGTGTTGAGGGAGTAGGAGGAGGGTAGCTGGTGCTGCTTGAGGTTGATGTTATAAGTTTTTATGGATATATTTTGTTTTCACATTACCAGAATATTTCCTCAGATCCTTTTCTCTTCCCCCTTTTGGGAGTCACTATATATAACAAATGACATTTTTTAAAAGACAAAATAAAAGAGGAAGAGAAAAAAATCAGGAAGATTATTGGTACACTGAAAAAAATCTGAAAATAATGTCTTTATTAAGTATTAATTAAACACATTATATGCTAAATAATATGCTAAGTGCTTTCTTTAAGAAATATTATTTCACTTCATCCTTAAAACAACCCTGGATTGTAGGTTCTATTATTATACTTATTTTACAGTTGGGAAAAGTCAAGCAGATGTTATCTGACTTGCTTGCTGTCTAGTACGTATTCAACTCTTCCTGACTGAGGCAGAGCTCTGGGTCTAATATCGACATAGGTATTGCTTTCAGTGTGGGTAGTTTTACATACCTGTGAACCCTTTTTACCTTTTAGGACTATCTTCTCATTTAGTTTCTTTGGGGACATGCTTTTTACTTGTAATTTTGTAACATTTGCTTTTTATTGTTTTTGTGTTTTTTTTCTTTCCCTTTGTTATTATTAGAGTCATTGTGTATATTTTTTTCTGGGCTCTATTTAACTTTTCTTTTCATTAGCTCTTGTAAGTCTTTCCATGATTCTGTGTACTACTCATATTTGTTATTTCTTACAGTACAGTAACATTTCATTACATTCTTGTATCACAGTTTGTTTAGCTGTTCTCTAGCTGATGGATATCTGTTTTGTTTCTACTTCCAAAAAGAGATGTATTTTGCTGCGTATAGGGATTTTCTTCTTAACGACTGTTGCCTTTACATATATACTTACTAGAAAAATCTCAATGGATTTAGACATTCTAGCCATTTAAATGGAATAATCCTAAATTACTTTCCAAAATACTAATAGTGCTTCACAGTTCAGCCAACAATGCGCTAGTGCACATATTTTCCCACACCCTTCCAATTTTGACTACTCCTATCTTTTTTTCTCTTTGCTAGTTTATTGGCTTTCATTTGTAACAAGATTGTCCTCATTAATTTAGTCTAGTATTTTGTTGACTCACTTGATGTTGTGGAAGGATCTCAATTAAATGTATCAGGTCTAAACAGGTTTTTGCTGGAAAAATCATTCAGCGTAATTGAAAAAGAGAAAAAGTGCCTGTTGCTCAGATTATTTAGTAAAGCTTATTGAGTTAATCAGTACTTTTGGTTGGCATTTCATATAGATTAGGCCCTGAATTGAATAGAAAAAACAAAGGAGGATTCCATTTGACAAATTGTGTAGTAGTATTTTTTTAAATTTTAGTTTAGTTTACATCATTCATTTCCACAAGATTTTGAGTTACATATTTTTTCCCTATCTTTCCCCTACCCACCGCCACAAAACCGCCATCCCAGTCTTTACCCCCTCCCCCAGTCTATTCTCTCTTATGTCTTCCCCCCTCACCCCTCTGACTTTTCGGTAGGGCAGGATGGATCTCCCAACCACAATGCGTGTGTATCTCAAGTTCCAGTTGGATGTAGTTAATAATAATAATAATAATAATAATAATAATAATAATAATTGCATATATGTATAGATATATATTTTTAACATTTGATTATAGAACTTTAGATTCTAGATTCTTTCTCTTCCACCCTTGTCACCCACCCCCACTGGAAGGACAAGCAATCAAATACAGGCTGAACATGTGA
>JAQQSV010022972.1:0-10468 GCA_028646515.1 Pseudochirops corinnae
CAGAACCCTTGCAGTTCTAGTAGATTTTATGAGTTAAAGATTAAAATAAGCAAAGAATATGACATTCAAATGCATCTGTGACTTCATCAATGTGATGTCCCCTACAAGCTATCCATACCCAAGACAAATTTAAGCTCACCCAAGCTTGCCAGAGAAGGCCCACTTAAAATTAGTGCTGAAAGCATTCCTGAATTTCCCCTAATAGCATTCCCCTAATCCCCTAATACCAAGCCCCTGGTTCTCCCTCTGTTGCCCCTCTTCTTTGACCCATTACCAGACTAGCTTCTCTTTCAACCATAATATGTCTTGATGACATGTTTACTCCTGTCCTTCAAAGTTCCTCCCCAGTTAGCTTGCTCCCAGCCACTATAAACCTTTCCATTGTGTGATAGTCACTTAATTACTGCCATATGCAATGCTGATGGAACATTGTCATTAAAAAAAGATGAGTTTTGGTCTTCATGGAAAGACTGCTGTCACCCCTAAGTGTTCTACATTTGTGCATGAACTCTAAACTTCTCTCATCTGATCATAATCTTTTATCATTCTATTTTCATCTGTGTTAAGACTTCCAACCCCATCCTTCATCTTCTCCATGACCTCCATATCTTTAGTTCTTTCCCAAGCCATCAGCTCAAGGCAGCTGATAGCACAGTACACAGATAACTTTATTTTTGCCCTTTTTTTGGAGGGGCAATTGGGGTTAAGCCCAAGGTCACATGGCTAGTTTCTGTGTTAAGTGTCTGAGGCCAGATTTGAACTCGGGATCTCCTGACTCCAGGGCCGGTGCTCTATTTGCTGTGCCACCTAGCTGCCCCTACATAATTAACTTTTTTTCCTCTCTAGTTAAGTACCAAATTATTCCTACCCTTTGTTTCAGTTCTTTAAGCCAGACTCTATCTAAATTGCATAGTAACTTATTTTTTAAAGAGGCTTTGATGTAGAAACTTGTAGGTTTCATAGCCCATAGGATCCTAGATCCAAAACTAGCAGGGACCTTACAAGTCAACCTAACACAACTGTCTCATTTTAAAGATGAAGAAAGTGCAGATCAAAGAATTTAAGTTACTTGCTTAAGGTCATACAAGTAGTAAGTGAGAGATTCAGAACAATAACTAAAGTCCTATGATTCCTTCTCAAAAAAAAAAAATGTAGAAGATCAGGGAATATTATTAAGTACTTTTCTAGAATATGTAGTCCAATTCTGTGATGTATAATTTTAAGGCAATCATCCAGTCAAGTTTTCCAGATAAAGAACTAATATTCATCAGGTGCAGTGCCCAAGGTTAAATAGCTAGTCTGTAGCAGAGATAAGGTGAAATGCAATATTCTTTCTATCACACTGTGAGTCTGTAGTTTCCTTTCTTTTATTCTGAACATAATAAACACCAAGTAAAAGGTGCATTTTAATACATATGGTAGAAGAGAAAAAGAGGGTATTACAAGAAACTGCAGAACTCTTATGTAAAGCATGTTTTTCTTTTTCAGTATATAAGTTACACTTGTTTCTTTCAAAGCTATCCTGCTTGTCCGTGTTTCTTTCTGATACTCCTGTTTTCTTCCAGGAATTTTTTAAAATGATGCTTTAATAAAACACTCTTCCTTTTGGGGGAAAGTGGGAAACTACCCTATCTCTATCTTCCCTCAACCACCTTGCCCTTTCCATAAGAAAAAAGAGGGAAGGCTAGGTGGCACAGTGAATACAGCACCAGCCCTGGAGTCAGGAGATCCTGTGTTCAAATCTGGCCTCACACACTTAACACTTACTAGCCATGTGACCTTGGGCAAGTCCCTTAACCCCAATTACCCTGCCTTCCCTCCTCCAAAAAAAATTGAAAAAAGAAAAAAGAAAAGCAAAATCCTCATCACACATGCATAGTCAAACAAAACACATTCTTATGATGGCTATGTCTGAATACAAATGTACATATATGTACACATATACATATACATACATGTGTGTACATGTATATCTCATTCTGTTGAGCCCATCACTTATCCATCAAGAGGTAGGTAACATAATTCATCATCAATCCTCTGGAATTATAACTAGTTACTGAACCAATCAGTTATTCAGTCTTTCAAAGTATTTTTCTTCAAAATAGCATTATCATTACATAAAATCATTTTGGTTCCATTCACTTCACTCAATATCAAATCATGGAGGCCTTCTCAGGTTTCTCGGAAACCATCTATTTCATCATTTCTTACCATGCAATAATATTTCATTACATTCTTATACCACAATTTCTTCAGTCATTTCTCCAAAGATGGACAGACGGCTCTTTAGTTTCTAGTTCTTTGCCACTACAGATATTGCTGCTAGAAATATTTTTCATAAATACTAGGTTTTTTCCCCTCACTTAGTCTCTTTGGAATATAGGTCTAGTAGTGGCATCACTGGGGCAGGGAGTATGTAGTGTATAGCAATTTAGGGGTGAATGTTCCAAAATGCTTTCCAGAATAGCTGGACCAATTCAGAGCTCCACTAACAGCTGCATTCATATGCCTGTTTTCCCACATCCCCTGCCACAACTGTAACTTTTCTTTTTTTTGGTCATCTTTGCTAATCTAATGTATGAAGTTATTCTGTAATTCTAAAAGTCATTAAATGTTGGAAATACAAAAAAAATCAGTACCTGTTCATTTTTTCTAAGGACCTATAATATCACCGACTTGTTCATGCCACATAGTTATTAAGTGGAAAAGGTTGGATTTGAACAAAAGTTTTCTTGACTCCAAGTTCAGCCCTAAATTCATCATGTCTCCCAAGAACCTATTAATTTTGCCTAGAAGATTCTAAGAGTTGATTTTAAAAATCACTGCCAAACAGATGAATGGTTTTATATAGCAGAAAGAGACTAAGTTCCATATTTACACAGTCATAGGATAATGAGATCAGTGATAATTGAAGTCACTTAACCTTTCTTTTAACCTATTTCTCCTTCTGTAAAATGGGGATAATAACAGCACCTTCCACTCAGTACAGTCATGAGAATCAAACGAGATATTTGTTAAGTGCTTTGCAAATCTTAAGACACCATATAAATACTTCTATTACCATTAATTTAATTTTGTAAATCAATGAGTTTGGAAAATTACTTTCTCTAAGTCTTCAAAAATACTATACAAGGGGTGGCTTAGGTGGCACAGTGAATAAAGTACGAGCCCTGAAGTCAGGAGGACCTGAGTTCAAATCTAGCCTCAGATACTTACCACCGACTAGTTGTGTGACCTTGAGTAAGTCACTTAACCCCAAATTACCCTGCCCTCCCCGCTCCAAAAAGCAAACAATAAAATAAAAATACTATAACAAAAAAAATCCTAATGGTTGGCAAATTCTTTCAAAATTCAAAGAGTAATTAAAACCTATGCTATAAAAAACTATTCTAAATAATTGAGAATAAAAACACTCTACAAAAATTCCTCTTATGAGACAAATAAGAGGCCTAATACCTAAACCAGGGAAAGATAAAGCAAAGAAAATTATAGAACAATATCACTAATGACTATCAATGCAAAAAATTTTAAATAAAATCCAAGCAAAAAAGACTATAGCAATATATCCCAAAAATAATTTACTATGACCTAGTTACATTTATACCAATACAAAAATTAGGAAAACAACTACTTATAATTAATCATGTTAAAAACAAAAAACAAAATCACATAATTTTATGAAGATATAAAGAAAAATTATTTGATAAATTATTATACTCATTTATACTTAAAAACTCTAAAAATCATAAGCAGAGAAGGGCAATTTTCAGTAGGATTAAAATAATAATAAAGCAAAAATATACCATGTTCCCCCCCTGTTACTTGATAGCTCTAAAAATATCAGCGATATCAATAAGACAAGAAAAGGCATAAATACCAGCAGAAAAAAGGAGACAAAATTATCCTTATTTGCAGATGGCATGGTAATTTACTTAGAAAACCTCAAGGAAGCAGTAAAGAAACAGAGATAACAATTAGCTTCTATAAAGTAGCAGGATACAAGACAAATCCACAAAAAGTATCAGTGCTTTTAGGAAACTGTGTAATTATTATGACCATACTTGGCCTCAGAAAAGAGTTAAGAAAATGTATCCCTCTTGTCATTTAAAATGCTAAGAAATAGGCACAGAGAATATTTTATATACTGTACTTCCAGATCAAGTACATGTGGTTAAGTTTTGCTACACTGATTTTATTCTTTCTTTTTTACTCTGTTAAAAATGGATTTGGGGACAGAAGGACTTGGGCAGCTAGGTGGCACAATAGATAGAGCACTAGGCCTGGAGTCAGTAAGACCTGAGATCAAATCTGGCTAAAGACCCTTACTGGCTGTGTTGCCCTTGGCAAGTCAGGGTAAACCCTGTTTGTCTCAGTTTCCTCATCTATAAAATGATGAGGAGAAGGAAAATGGAGAAGGAAATGGCAAAACCACTCCAGTATCTTTGCCAAGAAAACTCCAAATGGGGGAAACAAAGAGTTGGACACAACTGTAACAACTACACAACAACAATGAAAGGGGAGGGTTATTCAGAAATAAATGTGATGTGAAAACAAAAGGCACCGATAAAATTACATAAAATTTTAAAACTAAAATTAGTAATTATAATAATGGAACTACTCTGACACCTACAGGCTTTATGACCTTGGATAAGTCACTTCTCTTAGTGATCCCAGACAAATCTCTCAAACCATTCAAATGCAAAGCTGTTGTAGCTCTATATTGATAGAAGAGGAATTCCCTACAACAAGGAATCAAATTTCTCAGTTCCTACTGAGCTTCAGGTCTAAAAAAGGTATAATTACTCTTCGGTCCAGGACAGTCAGTATGTAGCTCTGCAAGTAGGCAGGGAAATAGAACAGACTGGTGATTTTCAATATGTATTCTACAAAACCCCAGGGTTACATAAAGAACAAATATTCTTTGAAGTAAAATATCATCATAATAGTAATTTAATTTCTCCCTGATTCATTACTCCAAAGCTTCATACACCCAAACATTACAGCAGACATATGGGGATTTTAAGTCATGGAAAACAGAAGGGGTTTACAATCTTAAAAAATTTGGAAAGCTCTGGGAAAGTCTGGAGTTAAGGTGAATTTCAAGCCACTAGAAAAATACAGGATAATATGAAGTAGTGGAAAAAAAAAAATCACACTGTATTAAAAGTCAGACTAGAACTAAAAGTTCTAGTCCTAGTTAGAAAAGGAAAGGGATACAATCTCAAGAAATTAATATGAAATATATTTTAAAAGGAGAGAGGAGGAACTATCAGCTGGGCATGGGTCTGAGACAAGTTTTGAAACTTGGTCCTACTTACTCAATGTACTATTGCATACTACTATAATTTGTTTTCATTTCAACACCTGTGAAATAATAATGGAAGTCAATGGGGAAATGGTATTACAGTCAACTTCAAGAACACAGTTAACCTGTAAAGCAGTTCTCAAAAAGTTGTCTTGAGGACCTACTTTAATCTTCATCTCATACTCTGCTATCAACAGTGGTGCTAGTGATGCTAGCTGAGAAATCCTAGCAAGACAGTGAGCAGGGGGTAATAACAGCATTTCAACCTTCACAGTATTCTGCTATATAGGATCAGAGGATAACAGATTTACTGCTGGAAGGTTCCTTGGAAGCCATCAAAATCCAATTCCCTCATTTTACACATGAGACAATCTAGACACAACAAGGTTAATAACAGACTTTCCACGGATAACATAGGTAGTAAAATCTGAAAGGGGATTTTAACTTGGGTCTTCCTGATTCTAAGTCCAGTAAGTACCCTATCAACTATGCCATCTGGTCTCTCTCTCCACTACAAATGCCACTGAGCAAAGAGCCCTCACCTCCCCACCACAGTCCACAGGCATTTCAAATGTCTTCTAAGTTTCATCCTTCTCCCTAAGATTCTCTTGAATTTCGAAATACCCACAAGCCAGAGACTGAGATCAGCCTCACAGTCCCTGAAAACTGACTGTAAAACAAAGACACATCATGCACAAAGAAGGAGGATCCTCAGAAAGTCTTAAAAGCTTTTTATAAAATCCTCCTTATCAATAACATTTTTATCAGAAAAAAAACAGTAGGAAACAATTTCTCTTCCCCATAAGATATTTATTACAGTATAAAGAATTTTTTAAAATTAAGTCTAATTTGACTCAGTGAAGGAACATTAACCTGGGGCAATTAACAGGAAACAAAAAAATCTACTAATAGAGTACAGTAGGAGTTTCACCTCTGCTTAATGCAACACTAAATTTTGTTTTTTCTGCAGTAACTCTAAAAGGAATCCTTAACACTTTTTTCCTTTACTTCTGTCAATAGTATCATTTTCAAATGAAAACTACTTATTTTTATTTGCTCTATTCACCAAATCATATATACCAAAGCATATATCCCATTTCAATTTAGAGTATATACTCTATAGAGTAATTTAGTAAAATAGAGTAAATTACTGTATAGAAAAAACACAAATACAGAGATGATAAGTACTACACCAAAGGATTGGGGGGACCCTGGAACCTTGTTTTCCATGACCTGGAATTTCAATCTTATATACGTTAGATCAGTGCAACATAGTGACAAATATTAAATCAAAATAATAGTAATGGCTAGTGTTTATACAGTAATTTTTTGCACGCTGCTTGACAAGCACTATCTCATTTGATCATCACAACAATACCATAAGGTAGGGTCTATCTCCATTTTATAGATGACAAAACTGAAAGCTTACAGATTTACCCTCAGTCACAAAACTAAGCATCTAAGGCATGATTTGAATCCATTATCTCTCCTGACTCCAAATGTAATGCTGCTTCTAATTTACAAAGACCCTTTCTTTGAAAGAATTATCATCATGTTACACAGAACATACAATAACGGTCACCAGGCCAAAATGTGGACCACTTAAATGAACAAGTAAAATACTCAGTGAGAACCTTTCACAGAATGTGTACTTAACAAACCTTTGGTGAAATAACTGAACCATCTAAAAACAGATTAAGATATCTACAAATATAAAAACATACTAAGTAAAAGTAGAATCATTCTTTCTTACAATTTCAAGTTGGAAGATAACATCGATATTTAGAAGCACACACCAACTCTGAAAAGTAATTACTAATCACTTGTATGCTTCCTTCCCTACATACAAGAGCAAGGTAATATAGTGTAAAGTCATGTGGCTCAGTGGAATAAGCATTGGATTTGGGAATCGGAAGACTTAGTCTGGAATTCCAGTCCTAATGCCACCTAAGTAGCCTAAGAGACAATTAAATTTCCTCATCTGCATAGGTAAAGCACAATCCAAGAGGAGGCAGGCACCTGGGACTTCCCAAACATTTCCTTCCTATTCTTCCAGAAGCAGCTACAAGGAGATATCAACTTCATACCTTTACTGCAGATAAGGTGAGGCCCTTTTAAGTGAAAGCCTTAAATTAGAGGTTTAACACCTGGTTTAAGGAAATAGGGGAGGAAAAGGAAAAGGAAGAACTAGTTTACAAAACAAAAGAGCAACCCCCCCCCAAAAAAAACTTGAAAGTAAAAGATATGAAGTTGCTTTACTAATTATTTTATTAATCCTTTTACCTCTATCCTCCTATCAATTTCCTAGAGAATGTGGTAAAGAAATAAGGAGAAAGTGCATTCAATACAAAAAAAAGAAAAATCCACCTTCCCCCCCCCCCAAGTCTTTAACTTCTTCCTCTTTTTAAAACTAGAACTGCTGCTAAGTAACTAAGTGGGTTTTTACAAGATATTTTTTCTTCTCATATATAAAAGAGCTACTAATGAGCAACAAAAATAGGGGGACAGGACTTAGGTTGAAAGATTAGATGCTTTTTCTATTGAAATAGTTAAGAAGTAGGAAGTAGGGAAAAATTAAGGGCATGCCTACTATTCAACACTGCATAATTAGTCATAAAATCATCAAAAAAGCATAAACCTATACCAAACATTTTATTCAATATTTTATAATTTACTTCAATGATGATAATTTCTCTTGCATCATTGCAAGTAGCTCTAGCCTACTTGTACCCATCATGTCTCTCCAATCATTAACCTTTGGGTCCCACACAAGTTGGAATCTTCAGATTTTGAAGGCGGTGGCACTAACCTTCCAGTGTCTCAAATTCTTAATTTCAATAATTAATTCCAGATTCCTCATTCTCTCTCACCTCACAGATCCAATCAGTTGCCCAAGTCTTGCTGCTTTCTACTTTCACAGCATCTCTTACATTCAACTCTTCACTCACAAAGCTACCACCTTGGGTGAAGCCTTCATCACTTCTCACCTAAATTATTTTAAAGGCCTCCTACCTACTCCCTCACTCAAGTTTTTCTACCATCCCCATTTATTCTGTATACCGCTGCCAAAGTAATTTTCTTTAATATGTGACTCCTTTACTCAACTAACTACAGTGGTTCCCTATATTATCCTCCTCTATTATCTTCACTCTCTCACTAATCTTCATTCAATCTACCATCTGTTTCTTTATTACTACCTACAAAAACACCTTCATTTCACCTGCCTGATCTTCCACCTTCACTTGATCTGTCCATCCCTACTAGCTATGATCCTGTATCTCACCTCCCTTTTGTCATTAGACTTCTTGAGGAGGCTGTCTGTAAATAGGTATCTCCACTTCCTTTCCTCACTTTCTTGACTCTACAGTCTGGTTTCTGATCTCATTATTCACCTAAAACTGTTCTCTCCAAAGTTATCAAAGATCTAATTGTCAAATCTCATGACCTTTTCTCAATTCTCATTCCTTCCTGACCCTTGCAGCCTTTCACACTGTCAATCACAACCACTAGTTGTGAGCCCCTTGAGTGCAGGGGCTGTTTTTTTGCCTCCTTTTGTTTCTCCAGCACCTACCACATAGAAAGCCCTTGACTGAATCAATCACCCGTGTCTCTTTGATAAGTTTTTGTGACACTACTCTCCCAGTTATTCTCCTCATTCGACTACTCTTCTTGGTCTCTTCTGCTGTCTCTTCATTCAGGTCAGTCCCAATCATGTGCCATTTTCCCACCCCCACTCCTGTCTGTTCTGGGGTCTCTTCTACACCATTTTACTTAGTGATCTCATCAGTTCCCACAGATCTGTATCCTCAGGTCTATCTAGGTTTAACATCTCTCCTAAACTTCATTCCTCCTGTCTTTCATTTCCAACTGCTACTAGATTATTTAAAACTGGATATCTCCTATATATCCTTAAACTCAGCATGACAAAAGTTGAACTCATCTTTTCCTCCAACCCCTCCCCTCCCTAACCTTGCCTATTAGGGTCAAGGGCACCATCATCTCCCAAGTCACCCAGGCTCTAAACCCTATCATCTTCAATCCTCATTCTCTCTCTCGTTATCCTCCATATCCAATCTACTGCCAAATCTTGTCACTCTACCTGTGTGACATTTCTTGCATATGCTCTCTTTCCTCCTCTAATACTGCCTGGTTCAGGCCCTTATCACCTCATATCTAGGCTATACCATAATAACCTTCTGGTTGTTCTCCCTGCATCGTTTTTCTCCAGTCTAATTCATCCTCCACTCAATTGTTCTTCCACATGTCACAACCCTATTCAATAAATTGAAGTGGCTCTCTACTGCCTCCAAGTTTGTAATGCCATGCACCAGCAGATTCCCAAAAGAATGCTACTGTGAACAGCTTTTAGAGTTCGGATTACACAATATAGTGAACACTCTGTTTATTCCATTACAAATCAAAACAAACATTCAATACATTACATCTTATCACAGAAAACGGCCATACAGTTTTCACTACAGAGGCCACAATATTTAGAACAAGGCTTATCACAGAAAATGGCCACACAGTTTTCACTACAGTGGCCACAATACTTAGAACAAGGAACAATAGAATAATCAAACTTCCACTCATGGGGCAACTCAATACTTAATCATTAACAAGAAACAATAGAATACTCAAACTTCCACTCCTGGGGCAACCATTAACTTACTCAGTCACTAATCTAGATTCCCTACTAGTACAGTCATTAGAAAAACCATACAAACCCTCCACCCCTTGATGTCCAGAAAACCTCAATTTTATCCAAGGGGAGGCCTTTTCTTCATCTTGACTCTGGGTGGTCTCTCTGATTTCCTGGATCCCCTTCCAAGGTCCCAGCTCCCTCCTGAAGCCACCAAACAGTCACCTGGCACACACTGAAGTTCACAGGGTCTGGCACATCTCAAACTCTTCACCATTCTCTTCCCTGGAACTCAAGGATTAGCCAGGCCACGAACAAACGAAGTCTTATCCTGGTCATGCTTCTTCAGTCCTCCAACGCTTCAGCTGGCTCTAGGACCCAGAAGGAATATCGGCCTCCAGGCAAGCCCTCCTCAGACTTCCAGGGGGCCTTCACCAGGTTCTGGTCTCAGGAAAACTCCATCTCAGTTCTCAGTCAGTTCTCAGCTTCCAGATTTTCTCTCTCTCTCTCTCTCTCTCTTT
>JAQQSV010022973.1:0-10468 GCA_028646515.1 Pseudochirops corinnae
GGACTCAGTTTTCTGGTATTTAAATGAATGCGCTATCTATATTTCTTATGTAGAGAGCCTGTTACATTTTGTGATTAATAACTATATCAGCATATTTATAGTTACTGTAGGCATTGTGAATACTGCATTGCTGATACACCAATTCACTTTTTTTTAGAATTTGCTTGCAGCTATTTTGATTGTGTTGTCTTCTTCTGACATTGTTTCTTGATCTTCTCTGTCACCATGATACATTTTATTGATAGGGTTCTTTTTTGGTTGTTTGCTAATTTTTCAACCCTATTTCTTGATTTGAACTTTATGTTAATGTTCGGTTCTACTTTTGGTGTGAAAGCAAGCACAATATCAAGTTTTAGGTCTGCTTTGCACTACTGTCTTCATAGCTAGTTCTAAGGGTTTGGAAATTTTCAGGGCTTCCAAGGTGGTGAGATCTAGGAAAAGGTGTGGTCACTGGTCTTTATTCTGAACTCTGGTCCTTGCCCAAGAAAGGCCTCTCCTCCTTTGAGATTGCAATTTATGATGCTCCTCAAGGTCCCTGATTCCTAGGGACTGAAAGTGATATTGTGCCTTAGGCTGTTATTCTCTCTTGTCTGAAAGTGCTCTTCCCTGCCTTTGAACTATAACCTGGGTATAGAAAATTGAGTTGTTAAATGACATCTGTCCAATGCTAGGACAAGGGTCATCAGTAATCTCTGGTCCTCTTACCATCTCTAGCTTGACAGGTCCCAAAACTGCAGCAGCTTCTGTCACCACCATCTAGTTCCACCACTGGTGTTTCAATTGTATGGGCTCCCAGTTAGCCTCTGTCCCTCTGTCACAGATGTCTCTTTCTAAATTCTTAAGCTGTTTTGAGCTGGAATAATGTCTCACTATAACCTTTTGTGGGCTTTGCCATTCCAGAATTTGATATGTGGTGTTATTTTAAAGTTGTTTGGAGGGGAATGTTGGGAAAGCTCAGCTGAATGATTCCTCCATCTTTTCATCTTGACTCTACCCCAAGAAGTTCAACAAAAATCATTCTAAAAGAGGCATTCAGGGATTTTTTAAAAATCTGCTTGTAAGAAGAAAAGTAATTGCTCAAATAACTTGACAATAAAGTTTGGCTAAATTCCCCAGTAAACCTGAAGGAGTTGTAAGATGTTGGCCATTAGATGAAAGTGACTGGCTAAGAAAAAAATGCCCACCAAAAAACAAGATAGCTTTGAAGTCAGTACTGACTGAGATCAGAGAAAATAATTTACTCTTTACCTTCACTCTTGTACCTCCAGGGGAGTGCCACAAAGAGGATGGAAGGAAATTTTTCTTTCCTCCCCCGCCCATTAGCAGTGACTTCTTTCAACAGAAACAGTTTTGCCTTTAGAAATGAAAAATAAAAAGAAATCAACAAAACATGGAAAGACTTGTAAGAAGAAATGTAGACGGGAGAGTGAACCAGGAAAACAATATAAACAATGACACAAAAACTACAAACATATCAAAAAGGACTACAATGATGTACTACAATATGATGCTTCTACTTCATCATTTCCCTCCTCACTTCTCACATCTTTTAAAGGTGGTTTCCAACCTAACCATTCAATGGAAGCTGCTCTTTCCAAGGTTATCAATTAGTGCTTTCATGTTCATTTCCTTTTCTCCACTCACACAACTACTGCTATACTTGAGGATAGAGACTAGATTGTGTTTGTTGCTGTTTTCAGCCACTTCAATCATGTCCAATTCTTTATAACCCCATTTGGGATTTTCTAGGAAAATATACTGGAATGATGTGGCATTTCTTTCTCCAGCTCACTTTACAGATGAAGAATCTGAGGTAAACAGGGTTAAGTGACTTGACCCAAGATCACATAATTACTAAATGACTAAGAGTGCATTTGAGCTCAGGTCTTCCTGATTCCAGCTCTAGTATTCTATCTGCTGTTCAGGGAAGACTAATTCTTCTGTTATGAGGGCTTCCTGAGTCTTTTTCAGGGGTGCTCATCCACCTTTGGTATCTACCTTCCCCAATTTCTCACCTGTGACTCCAAGAGGGTGTAGCATGCATAGTGCCACACCCTGGTAAACTGTATTGGCAGATGGGCTAAACTAGGTTGAGGATAACTGCTTGTCAGTGAGTTAGGAGGATATCTATCCCAAGCATGTGAAGACTTCCTCCACTGAAATGGATGAATGGGAATGTTTTGTTGCAATGGCCACGAAGGTAGCTGAAGGACTGAAGTGCTGTGAAGCTCTTAAACCTTGGTCAGACATCAAAGATGCCAAGGTCATCCCCTGTATCTTAGGCCATCACCAGTCATTCTGACTTTTGTCTTACCTCTGGATTTCAATGACTCTAGAAAACAGAGTAAACTTTGTGCAACTCTGCTTCACTTACATCCAATTCACACACAAACCAAGATGTTTATCCTTGTGTAATTAGTCCTCTTTGAAATGAAGGATAAGCAACAACTCTACCTGAGGCCCTCTACTACAGCATGGTACTCTAGCACAATGGTCAACCGGGATGAATGATTCTACAAAGGAACTAGATTTTCACCTTACTAGCCCTAATATGGCAGAATACAAATAACCCAACTAACTGTATTTATTCTGAAAGATTCCAGCATTCTCCATTATGTTATGATTGCTTTTGAGTTTAGATAGCACCATTTTTACGTCATTAAGAAAGATCAGTCTATGTCAATTACTTTTAAGGCTTTTAACATAAATCAGTATTATATTTTTCAAAAGGGCTTTTCTACTTTGCATTTATTAAAATCACTGTGGACTTGGACTCAGAAAGATTTGAGCTCAAATCCTGCCTCAGACACTTGCTAGCTGTGTGATCCTGTCACTTTAACCTTGATTTGCCTCAATTTCTTCAACTACAAAAATGAGATCATATTACCTACCTCACAGATTTAGTGTGAGAATAAAATGATATAATATTTGTTTAAAAAAAACATATGCAAAAATACTGTTATCATTATCTTTGTTGTTGTTGTTACATTTGGAATTTTTGGAACTTTTTGCTTTTGATATGATTAATTATGTTGTCTCTTTTCCTAATATAGAACTACCCTTGTATCTGGTATAAATCCAACTTGATCTTAATGAATGATTGTTTGGATGAATCATTATATTGTTTAAAAGGTTTTTTTTTTTTAATATTTTAATTGATACTCATTAATTATATTGGTTCCCCTTCTGTGATCTATCCTTCCCTGGTTTAGATATTAAAGGTATATTTGTCTCATAAAAGGAATATGGTAAGATGCTTTTTTTCCTCTCTACTTTTGAGAGTAATTTTGTAGTAGTACTAATTGTTCTTTAGAAGTCCACTTGGGGGCAGCTAGGTGGTACAGTAAATACAACACCAGCCCTGGAGGCAGGAGGACCTGAGTTCAAATCTTACCTCAGACACTTAACACTTACTAGTTGTGTGACCTTGGGCAAGTCACTTAACCCCAATTGCCCGGCATTCCCTTCTCGATAAAGAAAAAAAAGAAGTCCACTTGAACTATGAATGCATCAGGACCCATGACTCCAACATATGACATTCCATCTCTCATCACAGCGCCTTTGGTCAAGTGGTCCCCTCATAATTAGAATATTCTTCATTCCTAATTCCACCTCCTAGAATCCCTAGGGCCCTTCAAAAATCAGCTTGGGGACTGTCATCCAGATGAAGTGCTTCCTGATTTCTCTCTTTCCCCCTCCCATAGTTGTTGGTGACTCATTCTGTCAAAACTACTTTGATTTTCCTTGGTATATACATTTACTTTACTCCCAAGTAAAGGCAATGTGTGCAGTGGATAGTGAGGCAGTCCTAGCATTAACATTACATTTATTCAAAACATGATTCTGATACGTACTGGACACGTCACCCTGAGTAACTTACTGAACTCTTCTGTGTTTCAAGCAATTGTTAAAGATCATAAAACTTGCCAAAAATGTACTCCTAGGGGAAGTTTCCTATATTGATTACATAAATCATAATTTTGGTCTTTTCCTTACCCCCAAACTCCCCAAAGTAGAATGTGAATTCCATGAAAGCAAGGAAGTTTTTTTTCTTTCTTTCTTCCTATCTTCCTTCTTTTCTCCTTTCATTCTTTCCTTCCTTCCTTCTTTCCTTCCTTCTTTCTTTCTTTCCTTCCTTCCTTCCTACTTTCCTTCCTTCCTTTCTTTCTTTCTTTCTTTCTTTCTTTCTTTCTTTCTTTCTTTCTTTCTTTCTTTCTTTTCTTCTTTCTTTCTTTCTTTCTCTTTCTGTCTCTCTGTCTCTGTCTCTCTTTCTCTGTCTCTCTCTTTCTCTCTCTCTCTCTTTCTTTCTTTCATATAATTTCTATCCCCAGTACTTAACACAGTGTTTAGCATATATTAGGTGCTTAATGAATGCTGGTGGAATTGAATTGAATACCAAGAGGCAACAAAGCCCAGAAAAAAAACCAATGATCAATGTCAGCAATTTCTAAGCTACAAAAATGGCAATTCTTATACTTTCACTTTCATTCACCCTAGTAGACAGGTTTCCTTAACTATTTTCAAATAATATATTTTGAAGGGGTTCCTGGGTGTTTGGGAAGTGTCAATTATATTCACACAAAATGACACACATGCACATATATACACATGTCACATATGTATGATGTATGCTAATTCAATGTCATATACATGTAGACACATGAAACAATCCATACTAGAATCAACTTTTTTCCCCAAAAAAGTTACTATATTGATTGACTAAACTATATCAAAGTAAAATTAACATATTTTTCAAGAAAGCATTTGAAAAAGTCTATCATGTTATGTTTGTGAAGAAGATGAAAAGACGTGAGCTAAATAATAGTAGAGTTAGGTGAACTGGAAACTTATCAAATGATTGCAGCTAAAGAGTAGTTGGATTGATGATATCTTGGAAGGACTCTAGAGAATGCCCCCTGGGTTTTTTCCTTGGTGCTTTTAACAATTTTATCAGTGACCATGACAAAGAGATGTTCGGCCTGCTTATCAAATTTGCAGATTGCACAAAGCCAAGAGGAAGTGTGAACACAATGAGCCAGAAAAATCTTTACATAGAGGAACTAAATTAAAGAATCTGATATTTAATGTAAATGTAAAATCAAATCCATGACATCAAAAAGTCAACTTCAGAAATCTGAAATGTGAGGAAAGTAGATAGCAGTTTGTCTAGAAAAAAATTAGTATGTACCTATATACATATAAAGACGTATGTGTACTAAATCCATATATGTATATGCACGTAGGAATCCAGGGAAAGCTAGGTGGCATGGTGGACAGAGTTTGAGGCCTGAACTTAGGAAGACTCATGAGTTCAGATCTGGCCTCAGACACTTCCTAGCTCAGTGACATTGGGCAAGTCATTTAACCCTGTTTGCCTCAGTTTTCTCATTCATAAAATGAACTGGAGAAGGAAATGACAAACCACTCCAGTATCTTTGCAAAAAAAACAACAAAAAAAATCAAACAGAGTCATGAAGAGTCAGACATGACTGAACAACAAAAATATAGGAATCATAAAGTGCACATACGTATAAGCATGTAAAATATACACATATATGCATATGTATGCACAGTATATTATGTGTGTATATATTCATATCCATTTATACAATACATATATATGTGTTTATATGTGTATGCACACATGCATATAGTTTTTATTACATGTGTTTGCATACATACACACATACACACATGTGGACATTTAATTCACCTATAAGCTCAGTATGAATCAGTAGTATGATGCAGTAGTCAAAACATTTATGTGATTTAAGGGCAAATTAAGAAAGACATATTGCCAATCCCTAGAGAAATGGTTGTCTTGTTTACTGTTACCCAGTCAGGCTCCATCATATGGATACAGTTCTGGACACCATGTTTTAGGAAGGACATTGAGAAGGCAATCTGAATGATAGAAGGCCTTGAAATCATGTTGAAAAAGATCCCAAAAAGAAAACTCCTAGGAATGTTACAGCCAGGTTCCGGAGTCTCCAGATCAAAGAGAAAATATTACAAGCTGCCAAGAGGAAGTAATTTGAATACTGAGGTTTTCCCAGCAAAGATATTGATGTTGTTTGCCATTTCCTTCTCTAGCTCATTATACAGATGAGGAACCTGAGGTAAACAGGGTTAAGTGACTTGCCTAGGTCACAGAGCTAGTAAGTGGCCAGATTTTAACTTAGGAAGATGAAGATGAATCTTCCTGACTCTAGACTCAGTGCTCTTTTTACTGCACTACCTAACTGCCCGAATTTGAGCTAGCATGCTACAAAGACAGAAACATTTGCCCTAAAGGCATGGGCAGGAGGAGGGAAGTCTTCCTAACAGGGTTGCCAAGGAAGTGGAATGCTTTGTCTTGGGAGGTAATGGTCCTCTTCCCTCTCATCCTCCACCTATTCTCATATGTCTTTGTGAGTACATGCTAGATGACTGAATTTTAGGAGTATCGTAGAGAGGAATATCATTAAGACATGGGTTGGATTATCTGGCTTCTAAAGTGCCTTCCAACTTTGGAGAAGGTGAATACATGGTCACTTGGGTAGGAGGCTCTGACTGTGGCATCTGGACTGCCACATGGCACCTGGGTATTGTCCTGGCATCTGACATTAAAAGCAATCCATAAATACACCACACCAGAAGGCATGCATGGGGATTTTGGTAAATTGATCTCCTATCTGGGATGTGTGTCCAGGTAAAAACCCACAACACCAACACAGAAAAAAAAATGCCTTTCATCATCATCATCAATGATATAATATATTACAATATAATATAATGTGATGTAATATGATCTGATATGACATAATGTAATGTAATATAATGCAATTAATGTAATTAATGTAATTAATTTAATATATAATAATCATAAGAATAATGCTGATAATAAGTCACATTTATGTAATGATAAACAAAATATACACAAACTGAGTATAATCCTTCAGATAGAAAAACACATATTCAATGAGATAGAGCTGGAGGACTTTCAAGCATTCTTGAGGAAAAAAACAGAACTGAACAGAAAATTTGACATTCAAACACAAGAAACATGGAAAAGAAATCATAAAGAACTTGTCAAAGTTGAACTATTTACATGCCAACATGGCAAAATGAGAATTCTAACTTGTGAAACTTTTCTCAGTATGAAGATACCTGAAAGGAATATAAATGTGTAATATATGTGTATATAAATGTATATGTAAGTATGTATACATACACATATGTCTATATAAGAGGGTATATATGCATATGAAAACACATGTGAGTGTGTGTATTTATGTGTATGTAGACCGAGAGCCCAAGATCAAATGAATAGGAAGGGATGATATTTTCAAAGGTGACATTATGAGGTGGGAGAGGAATAGAATGAGAGGAGACAGAGAGAGACAGAATGGGGTTAATTATCTCATATAAAAGAGGCAAGGGATAGCTGTTAAAATGGAGGAGAACATGAAGGCAAAAAGGGAATGGGTCAACCTTACTCTCATTCAATTTGGCTTAGGGAAGGAATGACATACACTCTAAATTGGGTATCGTGCCCTACAGGAGAGTAGGAGGTATAGGGATGAGAGGGAGGCTGATGGAGGGAAGGACAGGGGCAGGGGGGAGGGTTGTCAGAAGCACACACTTCTGTAAATGGACAGGGACAAAGTAGAGAATAGAAAAAGTGGAGGGTGGGAGAGAAAGGAGGGAAATATCATCAGTTTTACACAATATGTTCATCGTGGAGATGTTCTGTGTAACTACACATGTATGGCCTGTATTGAATTACCTGTCTTTCCAGTGGGGGTAGGTGACAAGGGAGGAAGGGAAAGAATCTAGAATTTAAAGTTCTAAAATCAAATGTTAAAAATATGTGTATATATTATTATTATTATTATTATTTACAAGCAACTGGGGAATAAGATATACAGGCACTGGGATAGGGAGATCCATCTTGCCCTACCTGAAAGTCAGAGGGGTGATGAGGGAGGATGTAGGAGAGAGCAAATTGGGGAGATCCATACTTTGGGGTGGTGCATAGGGGAAAGACAGGAAGAAAATTTGTAACTCAATATCTTATGGAAATCAATGATGTAAACTAAAAAATAAACAAAAATTACTTTAAAATTAAAGGATTAGAGATGAAAGTACTTAGAGAGAGAAAGGAAAAGGTAGAATGGGGCAAATTATTTCACATAAAAGAAGCAAGAAAAAGCTTTTACAGTGCAGGGGGGAAAGGGGAGCAGGGAGAGAGTGAACCTTACTCTCATCAGAATTGGCTTAAAGAAGAAATAACACATACACCCAATTTGGTATAGAAATCTACCTTACTCTACAGGAAAGTAGGATGTGGTACATGTGTAATCATGCAAAACATTTCCATATTAGTCATGTTATGAAAGAAAATATGGACAAAAGATTTTCAAGAAAAATAAAGTAACAAAGTATGCTTCGATATGTATTCAGACATCATCAGTTCTTTCTCTGGGAAAGGATATCATTTTCATCATAAATCCTTCAGAGTTGTCTTGGATCATCATATTGCTGAGAATAACTAAGTCATTCATAGCTAATCATCTGACAATATTGCTGTTACTTTGTACACAATACATAGCAGTTTGCATCAGCTTCTGTAGGTTTTTCCAGGTTTTTTTCTGAGAGCATCCTGCTTATCATTTCTTTTTTTTTTTTTTGACAGGCACGGGGACGCTACCACAACATAGGGGCAGGGGACATTTATTAACAACAGGCCACTGGGATCAGCGATTGGACTTGGCCACATGCTCCAGCTCATCCTTCTTCTTGATGGCGTAGGAGTTGGAGGAACCCTTGGCAGCAATGATGAGCTCATCATCCAGACATTCGTCAGTGGTCTTGATGTTGTGGAAGTCCGCCTCTCGGGCCTGTGCAGAGGAGCCAGATGGCCTGGTGGACCCTCCGGAGCGGGAACACGTCCACCGCCTGACGTCTCACTGTTCCCGCCACCCCCCTCCCATTCTGGCGGAGTCCTCACAGGGACCACTGTTAATAATGGCATTCACAAGAAGCTGCAGCGGGTTCTCCCCTGTCAGCAGGTGGATGATCTCAAAGGCATGCTTCACAATGGGCACCGTCATGAGCTTCTTGCCATTGTTGGGGCCGTGCATCATCATGGAGTTAGTGAGGCGCTCCATGATGGAGCACTGCACCTTGCAGAAGTGCTTCTGTGTGGCAGGTACTTGGCATAGTTCTCCTTCACTGTGATGTAGTTCTGCAGTGAGATGTCATTGATCTGCACGTCATACGTGCTCCTCCATCATGTTGCTCAACCTCCCTCAGCTCTCAGGGCAGGGAAGGGTTTTGTATGACTACATATGTCTAACCCATGTCAAATTGCTTGCCTCCTCAATGAGGGGGTTGGGAAGGGAGGACAGGAGGAAATTTGAAACTCAAAGTTATAAAAATAAATGTTGGGGGTGGAGCCAAGATGGTGGCATAGGAGCAGCAAGATAAGGCAGCTCCCACACAGCCACATCAAATACCCATAAAGTATGACTCTAAACAAATTTTAGGGCTCTAAAACGCACACAAATACACTTCCCACTGAAGGCAGCTCAGCTGGAAGGGACCATCTCGGCACTGGAAACCAAAACCATCTCAGCCTGAAACTGCATCGTGGCCCCAGGGTCAGCCAGATGAGCTGAGCTGCAGCTGGAGCTTCAGGAGAGCAGATCTGCAGCAGCTGTGGCAGTTTCCAGAATTATCAAGTCATAAGAAAAAAGGACTAAGTGAAAGGTCAGAGGAACTCAGCTAAAATTGGGGGAGAAAAGCGGGTCCGGCCAAACTGCCTCCAGGGCAAGGAAGCAGCAGAAGCAGAGGCCCTGTAGCCACCTCTATATTGCTGTTTCAGAACTCCCCACCTGCAGATTGCAGGGGGGCCAAGCGATCAATCAGAGGCCAAGTGCTCTTGCGTTGAGCAGCCTGGATCTGGATTGTGGCCTTGGGTGGTGGTCCTGGGGTGCATTTTCAGTGATCTAAAGCTGGTGGGGGCTACAGCAGCCTCCTAAAAGCTCCAACACCTGGGAAAACCCCAGCAATTTGGGGCAGAGCTTTCCCCTCTGGAAGCAGAGGTCCACAGAGCTAAAGAATCATTGACTGGCCATCATGAGCAGACAAAGGAAGCAAAGTAAGAATAGCAACCAAACTCTAGATTCCTTCTTTGAGGACAAGAAGGATCAAAGCAGGGAATGGGAGAAAGACAACACAGTCAGAACTCCCACACGAAAAGCTTCCAAGAAATGTGAAGACTACCTAAAAGCTAGAGATCAGCTTAAGAATAATTTTGAAAACCAAATGTGAGAAGTGGAGGAAAAATTGGGAAGAGAAAAAAGAATGATGCAAGAAAACCATGAAAAGAGAGTCAACAACCTGACTGAAGAAATTAACACCTTAAAAAATAGATTAACTCAAATGGCAAAAGAGGCTCAAAAAGCCAATGAGGAGAAGAATG
>JAQQSV010022974.1:0-10468 GCA_028646515.1 Pseudochirops corinnae
GAAAGTGATTACTGGTGTCAAAAGTTACAGAGAGGTCAAGGAGCATGAAGACTGAGAAGAGGCCTTGAGGGTCGGCAATTAGCATGTCACTAATAACTGGAAAGAGCAATTTTGGTGGAATTATAAGGTTGGAAGCTGGATTATAAAGGGTTAGGAAGAGAGGGAGAGGAGAGAAAGTGGAGGCACTTGTTGAGGATGGCTTTTTGCATGAGTGTAGCTGCCCAGAGCAGAAGAGATACTGAATGGGAAGCCTTTGAAGTTGAGATTCTCCAAAGGCAGTATTAGAATGCAAATCAGAACTTTTGTTTAGGGTGGGCTAGAAGTAGACCCAACGGGAGCTTTTTGCTGTGGGCTCGGGGTGGGGACAAAAATCCCCCAAGAGTTGCTTGTCTACATGAAGACTGTGCGCCCATACCTTTTGCACAAGCAAAAGGTGAGTGGGACAGGGGAGAAATCTTTCTTTGTTTAAATTCGCGCCGAAACGGGACTCCGCCCCTCCTCCAATGAGAAGTCAGAGACCCTTTGACTTTACCTGCGTGGAGTCCGTACCCTCTCTCTCACCCAATAGAACTTCAAGGATGTGCTTTTTTATGACTTTTTATGACTCAGGGTTTTAAAAAAAGGGCGCCTGGAGGGGTGCTCTCTCTCTCTTTTCCTTCAGACTTGTGGCGGGGAGAAGTCCCTCCCCGCCCCAGGGTATGTATTTTTTTTTTAAAGAATAAAACTCCTGTCTGCTCTAAGTTCTCTTCTCCATTCCTTTGATTTGGGTGAGTGAGGTTTCTCACCCACACAATACCAACAAGATGAGACATGTTGCCTGAATCTTGATAGAGATGTAATGAACTCACAGTACACACTGAGACATGTTTTTATTTAAATGACAAATGTCAGGTTTTTTTTGCTTGACCACATGTGCTCCCAACTGATTTTGGTTTTCCAGTTTTCTCCACGAAATGTGAAGGGAGAGAATGTAGATATGAAAATAAACATTTTAACGTAAAGGAGAAAAACGAAGACAGTAATGTCATCAAGGTGCTGCCCTCTCAGACAGACCATCCCAGCCATTAGTTTTTTCATTAACTGTTGGAAAGTGGCAGGTGGCCCCATGCTGTCTTCTGGCATATACTCAAACATCTAGCTGGGCAGATCAGACAGAATTATCTTTGCTCTGCTCAGCCACAGGAACCTGTGAGTACCTACTAAGCAAGTCCAAAACTGAAAACCAATGGCTATGTACAGCAGGTAATACACAGCATCTTGAATCTGCCATAGTGCTCTCTCTGTGTCTTCCAACTCGCGTTAACATCCTTCTCACTGTGTTGCTTCCAGCATGGGCCTCCCTTGTAAATTCTTCATCTAATCCAGTTGCTTTTCCCATCTTTGTTTTCATTAGAGTCATTTGTGCTTCCTTGAAGAGCACATTGGAAATGTTGATGTTAATCTAGATGTGGTGACTCCTTGATCTGGGTCTGACAAAAGAATTTCTATCCATTTGTAGATAAAATTGAACTGACTCTATCAGACCCTAGAATACTGAATATCACATTAAAATCACCAATAACAACAGTAGTCTATCCACAGGTGTCAAAATTGCCTGCAAAACTGTTGAGTGCAACCTGAACCAGATTAAAATGTCATTGGGAAGTATTTCACAAAATAAATAAAAATACAGTACAATATAATGTGAATTTTTGGTTTTCTAAGTGAATATGCAGTCATAGAGATCCATTTCTATTAGAACCACTAGTAAGGGTAATTCATGAACCCTCTTGGATTAGGAACCAGCATTTCTTTGTAATGATTTCTGTAGGTTTGCATTAATAGATAGAACTTCCTCTGAGAGGCTGAGAATCAGTGAGCTTGACTTAAAGTTATACTTTAAGCATATTCTGCATCCCTCACCTGCAGTTAGAATGGGAGTGTTCTCTTGCTGACTTTCATCCTCACCCTATCCAATGCATTTAATTGCCCACCAGAACTCCCAGCTGCTGAGTAATTAAGTCACCTTTCAGTGTCTTTATGGGCTGGTTGGTTACCTTCTCCTTGTCTTCCCCTAAAGTTGTAGACTTAGCCAAGTCAAGAGGAGCAAAAGCCCATGGACATCCCCCATAGGCATGAATAGGTAACAGGCTCCCCAGAGCCACCAAAATGCTGCCTTTTTATCAACTCACTAGAGCTCCAGATCTGTAATAACTCTGCCAGTTGTCCTATAGGATATCCAAACACTTCTCTGTCCTTTTTCATGCCTAAAGATAAAGAGATATAAAAGGGAAGGAGAAACAATGGGACCCAGAACAGAACTCACAGTTGACAGAGGCTACTCTGAAATTTCAAAATCATTAGAGATATTTGTTGCGTGAAATAAGTTGCGCTTTTCTGAAACTGGTTTGTACGTAGGAAACTTGAGTAAGAAATTTCTTTGAAATGGATTTAAAAGACGAGACAAAACACAAAAATATCTATCTCTAACATAATATAGCATGTGAATCCCATCTTTATTTTTTTACTTTTTTTTTGTCATCCTTTTTTTACTAATAAAAAAGACCTTCAATAACAGTAACAATAACATTAATGAAAGAAGACATTCAATAACAGCAATTTGAGATAGGTACAGATTATTTGTTTTTCAAACTCCCCAAATAAAAGCAGTGCAAGAAAGGTAAATTAATAGAACTACAAAAGAAAGCTCAAGTCATGAAATGGATTACATCAGAAATAAGAAAAGAGAAAGACACGGGGTTAAAACACAACTACAAAATAAACAGAAGGATTATTAGGTTGTACACAAGGAAATAAAGATGAAAGCAGAATTTAAATAGAAAAAATTATGTTAGAGGAGCAAACCTGAAAAACCACCATAAAAACTTGCCTTCAGATGAATAATTTTTTTTTTGATTTGTGAAGCTGAATTGCAGAATGGGAGAGCACATAAAAGGAAAGACAGGAAGAAGTTAGAAGGAAATGTGATGTACTCTTCTCAAACCAGTGGTAAACAGTGAAGGGAAAAGAGTTCCTGTAGTCTCTCAGGAAGAAGGTCTGTAGAAGAATGGGTTAAGTGGTAAAGGTTAATGGGTAAAGTGTTCCTGAAACAGAGGGAAAGAAAGAGAAAAGTATCAATTCAGTGGGAGGAGGGACCTGAGTGAGTGAAATGCTGACATGGATAGCATTCTGCTTCTGTAGAAAAGGAATCAGTGTCTGAGGACAGCTGGTAGCCAAAAGAAAGGGAGAGGAGGTACACAAAGGAAATTTCCTGGCTAGTACTAGGGAAAGAAAATGATCACAGGGAGAAAAGGGGGCAGAAAAGGATTGCACAAGCAGGGATACGGGGAAATTTGTATAATGGGGAAAGTTTCTCTATCTTCTTTATCTCAGGCGAGAATTGATATTTCTAAGAGAAACAACAGAATAAAAAAGGGAAGGCAAGAAGATCTAAAAGGCAATAATATAGAAACTGTTTTGAAAATAAAACTCAAAATAGGTACTTCAGAAGCTTTAATTCCATGAGGAACACAGAAAGTAAAGAAGAAATAAATGACTATAAGAAGTGTAAACCAAAGAATAATTAATGACTTAACATCCACAGAAAGGGAAGAGAATTAATAAAAAAATGAGGAGGAGACAGGGTGGCTAAGTGGTCCAGTGAATAGAGCACAGGCCCTCAAGTCAGAACCGGAGTTCAAATCCAACCTCAGACACTTAATTTAAAAAAAACAAACAAACAAACCTAGCTGTGTGACCTTGGGCAAGTCACTTAACCCCAATTGCCCTACCCTCTCCTCGCCAAAAAACAAAAGAAAACAAATGAGTCTTTGAAAAATGAGGAGGAGAAAGGTTTTTGGGTTTTTTTAGGATGTCACATTAAAAAAAAACCCACTAACAAACAAAAGAAGGGAAAGGGGGGAGGTTTACATGACCACTCAACTTAGAGGAAAAAAAGGGGGAAATTATATAAGTAGATAAAAGTAAAATATTAAAAAGGATTAATAAGTAAAACTCCAAAACCAGGAAAAGCAGTGAAAAACAGGAGGCAAAAGGTTTTCAGATTTATTCAAGCAAATAATTTATGCCTAAATATTTTTCCAAATTTGATCCTGATACTTTTTGTACACTCTAAGACTTGCTCTTACCATCATATAAAATAAAAAAATACTTATTTCCTCTTGTACTCCCTCATCTCCCGCCAGCCATTTGTGGTTCTGGAGGGCAATAAGGGAGGTGTGGGGGGGAACAAGATACCAACATTTCAAGGAAAATCAAGCCATCCAGCTGCATTTTAAATGTTATGGAATGACAAATTACCCTCACACACTCATTCACACGCAGACGCAAAAAGCAAAGCAGATAGCTACAGAAAAATAGCAGAACGGATCCAAAAGCTCGGAGAATAGTGGTGGATCTCCTTGCTACTTTTCTTTCTCTCTGTTTCTAGAAGAGACAGGTGTATTACCCTGAATGATTCAAGCCACCTTTGGCACTTTCATTTCTGATGTTAAACATACGATTAATATATTCCATAGAAAAAATACAGAAATGGGGACATGCTGGAGATCTTCCTCCATAAAACTCTTACTCCTCTGTCTCCTGGCTGGCTCCCAATTTTCTTTTACTATTCTTTTTAACAGTCATAGATCATTTTCTTGGTCTCCACTTTCACTTTGTACCTCTCCGATTTTCTTTCTCCTGACACCTTTTTACCCAGACCAGGTCCTTATCTTAATGTTTCTAGTCCCTCATCTACCAGTAAGTCTTGTGACTCTTTTAGCCGTAAGACTGCTAAAAGCTTTACGTTCACTAGCCCAGTCCTTATTTAGCCCAAATACTGCTAAAGGCAAAGGCAAACTATCACATCATTAACCTCTTACCACTACGCTGAGGCTGCTGAGGTACCTCTTATGTTAGGATTTCTGCTCTCCAGACTTCCAAGGAAGCCATTTTCTTCAAACCTTCTTTCAGGTCCCTGTTCCAGGCACCAGTTGTAGAGATAACATGAGTGGTTTCTTAAGCCAGCTCTAAACTGACACACTAGCCCGTGAAAGTGTGAAAATAATCATGGTCCAGGCGTGATTGATCATTGCAATCTGTTTATTGATGCCATGAGCAAGGTTTTTATAGACTAATGAAACAAAGGTAATTACAGGTCACTTAGTATTCTAATACTGCTTTGTTCAATTTCAAGATGCCAGACAGTGACATCAATTTAGGCCTTGAAGATAACCATGTCCTTGATTCCAATACCCAAAGAATAGTATCAAAAAATGGATGGGAGAGATAACACATTCTGGCTAGAATCCCAAAACACTGATTCACAGCTGCATCAAGGGGAAAACCAGGACTGGACACTTAGGCCTGGCCTCTGGATAGCCTGGAGCTAACTTATCTAGGACCAGCCTGATTCTTGGATCAGATGTTTTGGCTCCCTTCAAATTGGAATAGAAAGGAATATACTTTTTCATCAGTACCTTTACAGAAATTAACTGTACATTAGGGCATAAAAACTTTATAGTTAAACATAGAAAAGAAGAAATATCAAACACATCCTTTTTAGATCACAATAAAATAAAAATTAGATTCAGTAAAGGACCATGGAAACACACATTAAAAATTAATTGGAAGGAACTAGTAGACAGAGCACTAGCCCTGGAGTCAGGAGGGTCTGCATTCAAATCTGATCTCAGACACTTGATATTCTAACTGCTTCACCCCCCAAAAACAAAATTATGAAGACTAAACAACCTAATCTTAAAGAATGAGTGTGTTGAAGAACAAATAATAGAACAATTATTAATTTCATTAAAGAGAATGACAATAATGAGACAATCTATTAAAGTACATGGGATGCAGCTAAAGCAGTAATCAGAGGAAAATTTATATCTCTATATACTTACGTCAATAAAATAGAGGAAGAGCACATCAACAAAGTGAATATACAATTTAAAAAACTAAAGAAAGAACAAATTTCAAATTCCCAAATACCAAATTGGAAATTGTAAAAATTAAAAGTGAGAGTAACAAAACTGAATGTAAGAAAAACATTCAATTAATAAATAAAACTAGGAGTTGGTTTTATAAAAAAACAACAAAATAAATTACTGCTTGATAAGATAGTTTAAAAGGGAGACAGAAACTAGTATTAAAAACAAAAGGGCTGACTATACCACTAATGAAAACGAAATCAAAACAATTATGAGGAGTTAACTTGCCTAATTATATTTCAATAAATTTAACAATTTAAGTAAAATGGAAGGATATTTATAAAAACAGAAACTCCCTAGATTAGAGAAAAGGAAATAAAATATCTAAATAAAGGTATTTCAGAAAAAGAAATTGAAAAAGTTCTAAATGAACTTCCTAAGAAAAAAACATCAGGACCAGATGAATTTACAAGTGAATTCTACCCAACATTTTTTTTTTTGCTGTTGGTAAGTATTTATTAAGCACCCCTTTTGTACCAGCCATTAGTGATACAAATTAGGGACATGAGAGACAAAAATCACACAGTTCCTGCCGGCAAGGGGCTTACAGTCTACAAGTCATAGGGTGTCATGAATGTTACATTGGACCTGTAAATCCAAAAACCTGTTTTTGAATCCTGGTTCTGACACCAACTGGGTGTGTGATATGGACAATTTCCTCACTTACAAAAAAAGGAAAACACTACCTAGTTTAGAAAGTTTATTGTAAAGGAAAGCACTTTTGTAAACTTTTGTAAGATCTTATGTAAACATGACCTACTACACCCAGAGTACGTTTGCTTCAACTTCTTAGCATCATTCCTGATGAACAAGAGCACAAACACCACAGCATTTATGATTCATTATGTATAATCTTGTTGCTTAGAGTGTTAACTTCAAAATGCGCGAAGAACCTTGCCTGAAACTTAGCTATGTATGTTTAAGTGCATATCAGTAAATATTTATTAAGTGCCTACTACGTGCCAAGACATCAAAACAAGTAAATTCCTTCCTTGAGAGGTAACTGATCAATTTGGCAAACAGATAATGCAAATAGAATTGGATTGGGAGTCAGACACTGTTCTAATTCCAATTTTGCTGAGACATGGTCATGTGACCTCAGCCTAATCCCTTGGCCTAATTCTCAGTCTCCTTAATTGTGACCAAGGAATAATAAACCCTCTACTGCTTACCTCACAGGATTGTTGGAGAATATAATAAGATATCTGTCAAAGTGTTTTAGAATTGTAAAGTGCTATTGATAAGTATAAGCTATCATTATAATGATGATTAATATAACTGAGGGGCTAGGAAAAAAACAAGAAACTTCTTGAAGATAGAATACATTCCCAGGAACACACAGATAACACAGAAGAATCAAACATCATACAGTGGATTTCAACCACTACCTTCCTTAACTTTCATAGATAATTTTATTCTTAATATAAAAAACTAGGATAGCAGAAGTTCCCAAATATTGATTTATATTGTTCATGACCAGCACATAAAAGTGTAGTTTCATACAAAAAGGATTTTTCCATGATTCCCTCAACTGTTTTTTTCTAACTCTAATAGTATTAAACTAAATACACTAATAATTTAACACATTATGGTTAAATACACACAAAACTTACACATCCTGAGCTACAACAGCAGCATCTATAGTCACATATGTGTAGATACTGGCAGATATTTCCACTAAGAACAAAGTAAGTTCTTAAAACAAATTTTAAAGTACTACCATTTTTTACTAAAATTAAGAGTGCCTCCATTTATGCTCCTTTAAGTGTCTCAGAATTTAAATCCTTTCTGTGGACATCAGTTCTCCTAAAACTCAAACAATTAGGCTAGTAGGCCCAAAACATTTTTAATCAGAAGTGAAAAAAAGCTCTCAAATTATCTTGTTTCCTTGTTGAACTTTGAAAGGGAACAGTTTCTTTCACTAAGAAAAAAATTGCTTTTGATATCAGTGAAAAAAAAAAGAAAATATTCTTTCAAGAAATTTAATCTTATGAAAAGAATCTAATCTTTATGCAAATGAATATGGAACCCTTTTTCTCTTTTTCCTTAAGAGAAACTGACTTTCTCTTTAAGAATAACCCAACACTTATGGTATATGAATGTAATGAAATATTATTGTGCTATAAGAAATGAGGAGGAGATGGACTTCATATTTACCTGGAGAGGCTTATACAAACTGATGCCAAGTGACAAGAGCAGAACAAGGAAAATTTTGTACACAATCACAGATACATCGGATGTGTGACAACCAACTTTGATAAACTGGACTCTTCTCAGCAACACACAGCAATAAGACAACTCCACAAGTCTCATGATGGAAGGAGATATTTACATTCAGAGAAAGATCTAGAAAGAACAGAGTTTAAATGGAGACTGAAGCAATCTACATGCTATCATTGTTTTCCTTGTTTGGTTTTGTTTCTTTTTTCCCATTGTTCTCTCCATTGGTTACAACCCTTCTATACAACCAGACTAATATCCAATGTGAAAGTATTTGCAGATCCTATACTTGACTGCACACCGCCATGGGGTGGGGGGAGAAGAGGGAGGAGAGAAAATTTGAAACTCAAGGGATTGTGGAACTGAATCTTGTAAACTAAAAGTAAATAAACAACTCAATTTAAAAAAAAAGAATAACCCAACACTGAGCATGTGGCAATCCATAAAACCATTATTTTTCTGAGAGATTGAAAGCAGTCACAAAATTTGTTTTATGAATCGCAAAAGCAAAAAGGCTAATATTTCACATATCAAGCTGCTATAATGCAAAACTTCAGGGGAAAAAAGGAGCCCAGAACATAAATTCTTAGTTTAAATTGTCTTTATCACCTCAAAAAGACAGGATGATCTGCGTGATTTGCAGAGTATTTTAGCTTCTTCCATGTTGTCCTTAAAACCAATGAGCAATTTCAAGTATAACAAAGAGAGGCAGGCAATTCAATACTTAAATTCCACTTTCAGAATCCACAAAGTCAAAGTAAAGGAGGCAATGAAGTGTTGTCCATTCCCCATTTAGAGGGTCAACTAGATGCTGGTAATAAGGTAACTGTAAGAAGTACTTAAATTATGTCAGGACCTTTCATTTTTGGCAAGGTGAAAAATACATGCTTCTAGTACAAACATATTTGTCCTAAATGTCAGGGGAACTTTGGAGAACATAAAAGGTGTCAGGATCCACAGTTCGCTTCATCAAATGCTTTTCTAGCCCATTTCAGTTCTTCATTCACAGTAAGCAAGTCTTTAACTCTGGCAAACTTCCTCGGGTCCTTTCGAATCAAGAAGACAATATCTTCAACCTGCACTCGAGCTTGTTGTCCAATAGACATTGCTCTGTGAGTCATTTCAGTGATGAATTCTATGACAAGGTCTTCCAGAATATCCACTGACTCAGTGTAAGGATTTTGGTCATCACCAAAGCGACACATCATATACCTTAATTCTTTAGAGAAAAGTCTTTTCCTTTTACCCTGTCCACCATCTGCTCCTCCTCCCACATCTTTATTATCTCCCTCAAAAGTGGGATCCTCCTCCTCATCAGCCATCCCATCCCCGGCTCCAACCATCAGAGATTGCACTCTCACTCTGTGGTCCAGTACCAAGCTTCTGCTTCCCTACTTCCGTCTAACCAACATTTAAAAAACAACTAATTCCAATATTAAATGAATTATTTGGAATAATAGGCAACAAAGACCCATATGTACAAAAATATTAATTGCAGTTCTCTTTGTGGTGGCAAAAAACTGGAAATTAAGGGGATAACCATCAATTGGGGAATGGCTAAACAAGTTGTGGTATATGAATGTAATGGAATACTACTGTGCTATCAGAAATAAGGATGAAATGGACTTCATATTTACCTGGGGAGGCTTATAATATAAACTGATGCTAAGTGAGAAGAGCAGAACCAGGAAAAATGTGTGCACAATCACAGACGCATTGTATGTGTGATGACCAACTTTGATAAACTGGACTCTTCTCAGCAATGCACAGCTAGAAGACAACTCTACAAGTCTCAGGATGGAAGGAGATAACTACATTCAGAGAAAGATCTAGAAAGAACAGAGTTTAAATGGAGACTGAAGCAACTTACATGCTACTGCTCTTTTCCATGTTTGGTTTTGTTTCCTTTTTCCCATTGTTCACTCCATTGGTTATAACCCTTCTATACAACCAGACTAATGTCCAACATGAAAGTATTTGCAGATTCTATACTTGACTGCATGCTGCCATGGGTGGGTAGTGGGGAGAGGGAGGTGAGAAAATTTGAAACTCAAGAGAATCTGGAACTGAATCTCAGAAACTAAAAGTAAATAAACAAATCAATTTTTAAAAAAAGCATCTAACCCTGGAAAAAAAAATAGGCAACAAAGGAGTCCTACCAAACTCGTTTTGTGAAAAAAAAAATATGGCATTGATACCTAAATCAGTAAAAGTGAAAGAGAGAGAGAGAGAGAGAGAGAGAGAGAGAGAGAGAGAGAGAGAGAGAGAGAGAGAGA
>JAQQSV010022975.1:0-10467 GCA_028646515.1 Pseudochirops corinnae
CATGGAAAAGAATTCATAAGGAACTTAGCAAAGTTGAACTATTTACATGCCAACATGGAAAACACGATGTGTAACTTATGAAACTTTTATCAGTATGAGGATAATTGAGGGGAATATAAATGTATATATATGTATACATACACATGTCTATATAGGAGGGTATATATGTGTATGAATACATATGTGAGTGTGTGTATATATATATGAGTACATAGAGGGCACGGGATCAATTGAATAGGATGGGATAATATTTTTAAAGGTGAAATTGTGAGGTGGGAGAGGAACAGAATGAGAGGAGACAGGGAAAGACAGAATGGGGTTAATCCTCTCATATAGAAGAGGCAAGGGATAACTGTTACAATAGAGGGGAAGAACAGGAAGGCAAAAGGGAATGGGGTCAACCTTACTCCCACTGAATTTGGCTTAGGGAAGGAATGACATACACTCTGAAATGGGTATCTTGGCCTACAGGAGAGTAGACGGGAAGGGGACAAGAGCGGGGAGGGGAGGACAGCTTGGGGAGGAGGGTTGTTAGAAGCACACACTTCTGTAAAGGGACAGGGACAAAGTAGAGAATAGAACAAGTGGGGGACGGAATAGGAAGGAGGGAAATATAGTCAGTCTTTCACAACATGTCCATTGTGGAGATGTTATGCATAACTACACATGTAAGGCCTGTTATAAATTACTTATCTTTCCAGTGGGGGTGGGTGATGAGGAAGGAAGGGAAAGAATCTAGAATTTGAAGTTCTAAAATCAAATGTTAAACATATATATATATGCGTGTGTGTGTGTGTGTGTGTATATAAAATTACTATCATTATTATTATTTACATGCAACTGAGAAATAAGATATACAGGCACCAGGGTAGGGAGATCCATCTTGCCCTACCAGAAAGTCAGAGGGGTGGTGGGGGAGAGGGTATACAGTGAGATTGCTGTTTTGGGGTGGTGGGTAGGGGAAAGACGGGAAGAAAACTTGTAACTCAAAATCTCGTGGAAATGAATAATGTAAACTAAAAATAAAAGTTAAAAGAAAGAAATAAAAACTAGGTATGATTGAATTATGTTTCCACAGAAATTATAATTCATATTGATTGCCAATGTCTGAGACAAAACTGCTTGTAGAGGGCAGTGGAAATTGTTGGTCACCTGAAAATCAGCATATCTATTACTTTTCTTTGTTCTGAGAAGGTCACTTCCAAGGTATCAAAAGAACTGTCAGGTCTGGTCTCATTCACAAAGGATGAGGATAAGGTCCATTAACCTAGACTTAGATAATGGGACTTTTATCACTGATATCCAGGGTCTGAATCTTCAAACGCACAGCTCTTGTCAATTCCCTTAGCAATTGAAAATTCCTCTCTCATGCTATCTGATGCAGATAAGTAGACTAAAAGTATGAAGAATAAAATATATGAGAAGGGAGGTGGGGATTGAAATGTGGAAATGAGAAGATGTAATCAAGGGGTGGAGTTTAGTGAACCCTGGAATGCGGACCAAAGTGAGTCAAGGCTGGAAATTTGAATCTGGATGAATTACAAAAGGGCTTTTGTAACTATCTTAAAAGTGTGCTTGTACTTGGTCTTTTTGACAAGGGGTCAGAGGTCAAGTCACCTGTCTGAAATGATGTGAAATAAAAATCTTATTTTTCTAAATTCACTCATGGCCAGGTGGAATTTTTGGTAACATGAATGTTTCTAACAATTAGAAATACTAAATAATAAACCATCACTGATTAAAATTTTCAAACTATTCTTATAAACTTTACTCATTTCAAAAATATCAACGTGAAAATCACAAACAATGACAATGACAATTAAGTTTATTTGTTTAAGCTCACATTTTACTACATAAATGTTCAAGTTTTTTTTAGAGGAATACTATTTTACTTACAAATGGCTTTGAATTAATCAATTTTAAATAAATGTAAAAATAGAACATTTTTCATGTGAAATATTTCCTGCTTAGATCAATGCAACTTAAAAAACAGATCCCTTTGCAAATGAATAATTCTGTATATAACACCATAAAAGAAAAATCTGAATGAATTTTAGTATTTAATCTTGGGAGTCTTAGCTACTTCCAGACAACATGCCCAATACATTAAAGTGCATTACCATCAGAATCATTTTCCTAAGTAAGATGTGGGAATGTCCATGCATCTATTTAAAAATATTGTGTTAAAAGTGACAAAAGAAACAAGAAATCTAAAATACATACCAGAGATAAGTGAAAGAGAAAATGTAAATTTACCTATTTTATCTGCCTTTTAAAGCCAAGTAAGAGTAGGCCTGATACTAATCTAAATTCCAGGAAATCTTTTAAAAATAGGATAGACATAAAGGATAATACTATAAACAAATTAGAGGAGCAAGGAATAGTTTATGTCAGATTTATGAAAAATGGAGGAATTTATGATCAAACAAGAGATATAGAACATTATGAAGTGCAAAATGGATAATTTTAATTACATTAAATTGAAAAGTTTTTGCACAAAGTCAAGGCAACCAAGATTAGGAGGGAAGACGGGAACTGGGAAAGAATTTTTACACTAGTGTCTCTGTTAGAGGCCTCATTTCTAAAATATATAGAGAGCTGAGTCAAATTTACAAGAATACAAGTTATTCCCCAAATGTTAAATGGTCAAAAGATATGAATGGGCAGTTTTCAGAGGAAGAAAATAAAGCTAAATATAGACATCTGGAAAAAAAAATGTTCTAAATCACTATTGATTAGAAAGATGCAAATCAAAACAACTCTTAGGTACCTATCACACCTATCAGATTGGCTAACATGACAAAATAGGAAAATGATAAACATTGGAGAAGATGTGGGAAAGTTGGAACATGAATTCATTGTTAGTGGAGTTGTGAGCTGATCCAACCATTCTGGAAAGATATTTGAAACTATGCCCAAATAGCTATAAAAATGTGCATACACTTTGACCCAGCAATACCACTTCTAGGGCTGTATCCCAAAGAGATCACAAAAATGGGGAAAGGACCCATATGTATAAAAGTATTTATACTTTTGGTGGTGGCCAAGAACTGGAAATTGAGGGGATGCCCATCAATTGGGCAATGGTTGAACAAGCTGTAGTATGTGAATGTAATGGAATACTATTATGCTATAAGAAATGATGAATAGCTGGACTTCAGAAAAACCTGGAAAGACTTGTATGAGCTGGTGCTGAGTGAAGGGATCAGAACCAGGAGGACATTGCACACAGTAACAGTCACAGTGTGCAATGACTGACTTTGATAGACAGCCCTTCTCAGCAATGCAAGGACCTTAAACAATTTCAAATGACTCATGATGGAAAATGCCAGTCACATTCAGAGAAAGAACTATGGAGTTGCAGAGAGAAGCAGATGATTTTTCCTTCTGTTGTTTGTTTTGTTCTTTCTTTTTCATGGTTCCTCCCATTTTTTCTAATTCTTCTATACAACATGACTAATGTGAAAATATGTTTAACAAGCATTATATATAGAACCTGTCAGATTGCATAACGTCCCAGGGAAGGGGAAAAAGAGGGAGGGGGGAAAAATTTAAAATTTATGGAAATAAATGTTGAAAACTAAAAATGAATAAACTTAAAAATGTTAACAGTAATCCTTAAATAGAAATTTTTTTCTCTTCTATACTATCTGCCATTCATATACTGTCAATAACTATAAATGAAATATATAGCAAAGATGAGAGGAAAATGAAAGGCTGGAGTGCAAGGATCAATAAATACCGTAGTTTTGGCCACCAATAAACTATATAGTATAAACTACATAGTATAAACTATATAGTATGGAGAACAATTTAAGAATGAATGAAAAGAAAGCCTAAAAGGAAAATAAAGTAAGAAATATAATTTATTTTACAATGATGATTATTTATAGGCTTCTAGTACTACTTGCTGACTGAACAAATTTAAATATAAAGCTAACAGATATAATATAAATATAACAAACATAAGCCTCACAAATAAGGAGATTATTATACGCTAAATTATCTTTCAATATTATACACTGCCAGCACGTCATTTAACACCACCGTGCTGAGTATTTTCTAGGTCTGATTATAGTCAACCAACCAACCAATCAACAACTATTCATCAAACCTTTGGTAAATGGCAAGCACTTCCAGAAAACCAAAGATATTACAGAGAGACAGAAACAGTCCCTCCCCTCAGGCGCTTACATTCTAGGGGGCAGGACACTTCCGTTAGAATAGTGGAAATAAAGAGGTATGTATGCAAGATACATACAAAATAGAAGATAACTTTAGAGGTAAAATTTCTTAATTTAATCTTATTAGGTTCAGTCCAATTCTCTAATCTGCCAAATTTTTTTCTGATTTTGTCATTCAGTGTTCCATAGCGTCTTCTGAAAATCTAACATGCCATCTATGCCTTTAACTAAGTGACTGATAAAAAATGTCAAGCAGCACAAAGCTAATAAGCACAAATACTGGGGATATTTCACTGGAGACCAAACTTTTGTCACTCCCCATGAGTCAGTGTAACATAGAGGACAGAATACTAATCTTCAGAGTCAAGAATTTAAAAATTTAGACACGTTAGCTGTGTGACCTCGGAAAAGTTACCTGACATCTCTGTTTTCCTGATTTGTAAAATAAGAGATTGTAATCACTGAATTGAAAGGTCTCTTCCACTTCTATTATGCTACTATCTATCCTGTGTTGCCACTGACCCAAACTCTTATGAGTTCAAACCATCTAACCACTTGAGTCTGACTATTATTATCTAGTTTACATAGGTACATCTTCTCCACAAGAACAGTATGACACATTTTATCAAAAAACCAGTAAAAACTAGGTAAACAATATTTATAGTACTCCTCTCATCTACCAATGTGTAAGAGTCAAAAAAGGAAATAGTCTGGCATAATTCTTGAAGAAGTCATGTTGAATTTTTGTAATCAATGCTTCCCTTCCTAGACATTCACGACCTAGCTCTTTAATGATTTAGAATTTTCCCTGAAATTGAAGTTATGTTTATTGGCTTATAATTTGTTGATTCTGTTTCCTTCTTTTCCTTTTTCTTAGAAAATGGGCAATATTTTCTCCACTATTACTACAACTCAAATGCAGGAGCTACTAGGCATGACTGGCCATACAGAGAAATTCCTAAAGATTCTAAAATTAATCTATAATGATATTTCTTTTATTACTCAACACGTTGAAAACAGAACTCATGTAATTTTGCCCCTTTAACCCAATCTTTCTGCTGAGGAAACTGCCATATAGTTTCACTACTCCTAGGTCACCACTCTAATCTAGGCAGATCCACATTTAGTTTTGTCTAGATTAGTCTCACAGCTTCCTAATTGGTTTCAGATTCTAAGTTTCTTTCTCCTCCAACCTATGCTCAATAGAAATGCAAATAAAATATTCTTTTGAGTTAGCATAGGTCTGAGCAGGTCATTTTCCAGCTTAATAATATTTAGTGTTTCCCTATGAGTTTGAATTTTAACCCAGTAGCAATAGGACACCACCTTCTTGCTTTATAATCAAACATCCCTAAATCCCATAAAGACACTACAGCAAGTATACTTTATACTACTCCTATGGTTCCCAATGTTTTCTTTGTTTCAAGAATGGATAGCAACAAAGAAGTGTTGTGAACACTCAAGATAATTTAAAATATGACTCATATTCTTTTAGATTTATTCATTATGGGCTTGCAATAACTACAATGTTTTTAACAAATATAATCCAAATTAAACTTTAAATCATATAATTATCAAATATAAAATTTTATTCTATCTACAACTATTAAAACCATAGTAATAAAATTATGAAACTAAAGATAAGATAATTACAGATATTTTATGTGGGATATTCTGTAGTAATTAAAAGTAACTCAGTAAGACCTTATATGCTTCCTAGTATCTTTAATGCAATATTAAATTTCTTTAGTTTACAAATTTTGTTGAATACAAAAATAACATTTTAATGAAATAAGAAACAATTACAAAGTTGCTTAAATGAACATAGCAATCATATAAAAATTAAATGTCAGTTCTAGACATTTTTATCTGGAAAAAAATGTGCAATTTTATGCTCAATACCAGACATAGTCTTAAATCCAGTTCTTCACTGAGTTTATTTCTGTAATTTGATTTAAAGTAAGAATAGAGTAAAAATGCTTGCTCATACAAATATGTGGTAAAAAGGGTAGAAGAATTTTACAAGCTCTTTTGCTGAGATGGAAATCCATTTTGTATTTTTTGGTTACCTAATGAATCAACAAAAAATGATACAGAAATTTATTTATCACATTCCATCCATAAGCATTTATTAAATACCTACCCTGTGCTAGGCACTGTATTAAATGTTGGGGATATTAAAAAAGAGGTTAATAAAAAGGTCGCAGTCCTCAAGGAGCTCACAATATAAGAGAAAGTCAATAAGCAAACAAATATGTACAAACAAGCTATATATACAGAATACCAAATACTCATCAGAGGGAAGGCACCAGAAGGAAGAAAAGTTGGGAAAAACTTCCTGTACAAGATGGCTTTTAGTTGGAACCTGAAGGAAGCCAGAAGGGATAAAGAGAGATTCAAGAGTTGGAGTGTTTTCTTACAACATCAAGGAGGTCAGTGTCACTGGATTGAAGAATACATGATAGGGAGTAAGATGTAAGAATACTGGAGAGGTGGAGGATGGGGGAGGTACTTCAGGGGTGAGGATCCTGAGGCCTCAAACTAATCTAGCAATTCTGGCATTGTGTAAGGATTCAAGATTACAGTCTGTCCTATTCCTGTACCCAGGAGACAAGAGACAGCCCCTCTGACAAGCCGAGGACTGATGGGCACGACTCACTTGTGCTGCTAAGGCTGTGGGCAAGGTCATTCCTAAGCTGAATAGGAAACTTAAAGGAAGGGTCTTTCATGTTCCTATTCCCAAAGTATTTATTGTGCATCTGATCTGCCACCTGGATAAACTCTGAAATGCTATCAAGAAAGTAGGAACACAAACATCAGAGGGATTTCTAAAGGGCATTTTAGTCTACAAAGAAGACATGCTTGTAACCTAGTTGTGACTTGTGACTTTCTACTTTTGATGCTGAAACTGGTATTGCCATTAATTGCCCTTTTGGATAAGTTCCTTTCCTAGAGTGACAATGAGTATTTACAGCAACATGGCAGAAGATCTCATGGTCTCTAAGGCCTCCAAGGAGTAAAGTAGAACGCAATGGATCTTCATCCCCAGTCAAAAGAAGAGTTCTGTCACTGGGGAGACCACATCTCTATCCTATACTGAGGATCTCATAACCCTACACAAAATCCTTGCTCTGCAGTAATGAGAAGCATAGTCCAAATTCTGTCATCATCAATAAAACATATGTATTCTATACAATCACTATTTCAATCAAAGCAAAGTTGATTTGCCAAAGCTAGTGCTGGTTGCAGAATCAGGACTTTAACCCAGGTCTCCTAACTGCTAGCCTCCTATACCTTCTATTATACTATCCTGCCTTTCAAAACCAAGTATTTATTTTAAGCTTACATTTAAAACTAATAGTGGGAAATGTATTTCATTTCTGCTCAGTTCATTTTATTGAAATCATTTTCTTTTACCACATGGGTTTTAAAATTGTCTTAGACTCTATATCAGCTATGTGACTCCAGGAATGTCCCTTAACAACTCTGGTTTTCTCATCTTTAAAACTCAATGACCTCCAAGTTCTCTTCCATTTCTTTATGCTATTATTCTGTGTTGACATTGAACCGTTAATAACTAGTTCAGCCCACTTTTTTTTCTAACAGAAAGCTATTTACAAGAATACTATAACTGTATGGATCACATTTTTAAAAAGATTATTTAAGCAAAGAATATGCTTAAATGGGATATAAATAGGATATAGGATATAGGATATAAATAGGATAAACCCACCTAACTGTTCAACCATACCAAAATGAAGGAAGAAAGGCAGGTAAAATGTTAGTCTGTGGAAACACAGAAATGCGTCGTTGGCAATTAATTAAAAGAAAGAGGAAAAGACCATCAGTATCGGGCAATACACAGCAGCCACCTCAGAGTTCCGTAAAGATGGAAAACTAAGGCATTTTATACATAAACACTCTACTTTTTTATAATATACTTTAAGTTAGAATCAAAGTCTTACTCTAGGTTACTTTACTTTCTCATATGTATAACTTAGTATTTTAAAAATTTTCTAAAAGAGAGGAGAGCAGGCCAGGTGATCAACATCATTAAGTACCACAGTAAGCTGCCCAGGAGTAACAATGAAAATCTCCATTTGACTTATGCATCATTTTAATGACTGACTAGTCCTTTTAACTTAGAAAACTACGGTTTTAAGTAACAGACTAGGAAATCATATTCAAATTGATAATAAAAATATAATTTAAAACCTATAAGTATGGGCTTTTTATATGCTTTGATGTAGTTCTCTCGGGTCATTTCACCTTCCTGATTTCCCCAGAAGTCTGTGAAATCTTCTTGTTGACAATGATTTCAGATTGTACAAAGCATCCTAACCAGGTTATCTCTAAGTCCGTGAAAAAAACAATAATCAAAGAACACAGAAACATTTACCTTAATGACTAAATAGGGCTAAAGAAAGTAATTTTGAGGATATTGCCGCTTGTACCTAGAATATTTCAGTTTTGGTATATATATACATAACTTAGAAATCATGTATGAAAGAAAAATTAAATATTTACAACATAGTTTACACATTTCTCATCCAAAAGATGCCTTTTTTTTTAACTGTTTAAAATTAGGTAGATAGAATAGTGATGTGTTGATGTGTTTATGGACAGTGTTCTAGATTTTAATGCTCAAAAGAAAGTAACAAATCCTATAGAAGTAATACAGCATAGTATTGCTGTGCATATTAAATTATCTGTGGTTGGTTAGCTTCATAGTTAGGGCACGGTGTTAATGAGGTAATGATTGATTTCCATATGGATTAATTTGCTTTTTCTTTTCTTTGATAGTTTTGCCTATAAACATAGTGAGTTATCTCAAAATAGATACCACTAAGTGACTAAGTTGATAAGCTTTGAGTACAGAACAGCCAGTGCAAATATATCATGATCGCTCAAAAGTAAGCTAAAGTCCTATTTCCTTATTGAAGGGAGTATCATAAATATAGGGATGCATGGAAAGGATTAGAGCTGTGATTTCATTGGTATAAAGAACTCCCAAGTGACGAAAACTCCTTTTGCCTATGTAGTTCAGCACCTTCTCTGCAGCTCAGAATATTAAAGAGAGCTGCCTAAAGCACTGAAAAGTTAGGTGACTTGCCTAGGAATTCAAAGCCAGTATACATATATATATATATATATATATATATATGTATATGCACACACTGGCTCAGAGGTTGGCTCTCTATCCAGTAAGCCATACTGTCTCTACTAGGAGCATAATTGTGCAAAAAGGATATAGTCTAATTGCACACATATAACTTTTATCAAATCACTCACTGTCAGGGAGAGGGGAGGGAAGGAAGAGAATTAGGAATTTAGAATTTTAAAAAACAAACGTTAAAAATTTTTACATGTAATTGAGAAAAAAACCCCAAAATACTATTTTAAAAAGGATATGGTAATTGGGGTTAATATAACAGTAAATCATCAAGATCACATAAATATATCAACAGATGCTTGATTTCCCACCCAAATGCATTCCTTTCATGGCCCCAAGAATCTCATCATCCTGCAAGAATATAACCCTCATCAGCATCCTCTGCTCCTTGGACCCCTCTGAAAATGGAAGACGGAGTTAACAGCTCCTCCCAAAATGTCCATTTAAGGAGGGGCACCCATGTCCCCCAGCTCCTCATTTCTCTTCTGGCTATATCTATTGGACTAATCATCAGATCCCTGAGCCAGGTATCTTCCTTCATTCCCCCTTTCTGTGTTGTTTTTGCCCTTTAGATTGCAAATTCTTTGAGGGCAGAGACTATCTTTTTCATATTTGAATACCCAGCACTTAGCATAGTGCTTAGCACATAGCAGGCAGTTTATTGACTTCGAAAAGGCTTTTGACAAAACCCAAGACTGATTTTTGTTAAAACTCCTACAAAGCATAGGAATAAATGGACTTTTCCTTAACATAGTAAATAATATCTATCTAAAACTAAAAGCAACCATTATATGTAAAGGAGAAAAGTTAATGGCCTTTCCAAGATCTTAATATCACTAATACTATAAGACAGTGCTAGAAATGCAACATAGCAATAAGACAAAAAAGCAAAATCTAGACTATGCATGGGCAATGAAGAAAAATACTGCTTTTTGCAGACAATAGAATAATTTATTATTAGCAAATCCTAAAGACTCAACTAAAATTAACTGAATTAACAAATGTGTAGGATTTAAATAAATCCACATAAATCATTAGCATTCTTTTTTTTAAATTTTTTTTTTATTTACTCATTTACTTTTAATTTACAAGATTCAGTTCCACAATCAC
>JAQQSV010022976.1:0-10467 GCA_028646515.1 Pseudochirops corinnae
CAAAACATTTATTAAAAGTTCATGAATTCGATCTTTTAGATAAAGTTGACACAGAAACAGATGAAGTTTTATAAAAAGCAGAGACTAAAAATTAAATGATATCTATAAAATATTTTATCTGTTTTTAAATAAGGGGGAAACAAAGGGAGAGAGAGTAAATAAAATCTGATTGGGTTTTTGTTTTTTTTTTACTGTTTCTGCACAGTAAATAGCATAATTTCTTACTCTTGTTAGAATTGTTTTCATTCAATTTTTAATGTGGGATATGAAGGCAAGGGATAATTATGAAAGAGACAAATCTCTGAAGTAGAAAACAAATGCTATTTTTTCATGATTATCTGGAATTCTTAATAACTACTATTCAGAATTTTAAAAAAATTTGTTTTTGACCAAAGGTCATTTCAAATCATAAACAGAACAGAGTAGGTATAAAGGGATCTCTCAAATAGGTATAAAGATCAAAACAGAAAAAGTATGAGTTTCAGAGGGTAAAATGGGTTACTTTTCAGAGTTAGTTCTGTAAAAGGAGTTATCAGACTAGAAGTATGTCACCTTTGTTTCAACTTTGATATATAAAATAACTTTAAGTTTAATTTTAAAACAGCAATGCAAATAGCAAAAAAAATCTCAAAATTACACACCTTTGGTAAAACCTTTTAAAAAAGGAAATTCAAAAGGAACAAGCAGGGCAATTTTTATTCCTATTGTGTCCTTCCTTTCTTCCTTCCTTCCGTCCTTCCTTCCTTCCTTCTTTCCTTCCTTCCCTCTTTCCTCTCTTTCTCCCTTTATTTCTTTCTTTCTCTCTTTCTCTTTCTTTCTTTCCTTTCTTTCTTTCTCTCTTTCTCTTTCCTTCCTTCCTTCCTTCCTTCCTTCCTTTCTTTCTTTCTTTCTTTCTTTCTTTCTTTCTTTCTTTCTTTCTTCATTTGTTTCTTTCTTTCTTTCTTTCTTTCTTTCTTTCTTTCTTTCTTTCTTTCTTTCTTTCTTTCTTTCTTTCTTTCCTTCTGGTCCAACAGACATAAACAACATTGTGGCATAGTAGAAAGAATACTGCATTTGGGAGTCATAGGATCTGTGTTGTAATCCTGTCTCCTACTTCCTGTATGAGCAAGTCACTTCTCTGAGCCTTATTTGCAAAATGAGAGAGTTGGACTAAATGATCTCTAAAGTCCCTTCAGATTCTTAATCATCCTGTCCAAACAAAAAAGAAAAAAATGACATTTGAAATTCAGCGAAGAGTGACCATAAAGAGCAATTTTTAAAAAGTTAAAGTATTCTGGAAAAGCACAATGAAATCATATTTTCATCAAATGCCTGGCCTTCACAAATAGGATTATTTTATTTATAAATGAAATAAATTGCTTCAATAACTGCTAGTTAATTTAATAGATTTGAACTTCCTTTATACAAATCAATCTAGAACAAGCTAAATGGTATTAATTAAAATGCCCTATCTCTCCTTTCCCCTCAGAGCATAGCAGTCCCCTGTTTCCTTCCTATAAGCATTTCCTCCCCACATGGTATTCGTAAGCATATGCAAGCCTGCTTACAACAGTGACGCTGTGGGGTCTGTGGAGCCAGAGATGAGTTAGAAGTACACAAAAATTCAGGATGGGAAAGACAATTCTATTTAATTCCCACTCAAAAAGAATTATCAACAGCGGCTGTAAAGATCATGAAAATGGAAAAAAAAAACACAGATAAGGAAAATCTACATTTGTCTTTTCATGCATCTCTCCTCTAAAGAATACTTGGCTACTTTGTGATCCTAGCAATGACTAATAACATAAGAAGTGCTGACAAAATAATATGCAGGGTGTTCCCAAGGCCTTGGTACAGTTTTAAGCTCTAAAAGCTTTGGGGACACCATGTTTTAATACCAATATTTGAAAGAAGGCCTGAATAAAAGAAGGAAAAAGAAAAGACAGAAGGCCTGGTTTTCCAGGGTTGAGGTAGAAACAGCCAGTTTTTACCGACATGTAGCTTGAGGAGCAGCAAAGCAAGGTGAGTCAAGTAGTGGATTTGGAGTCAGCCTGACCTGGACTCAGACACTTGTTAGTGATGGGGCTGTGGGCTAGTTCCCACCTCTCTGAGCTCAGTACCTTAATCTGTAAAATGGTGTAACAAGGTCTGTCCCCCACAAGTAGCATGGGGATGATGTGTGGCTTGAAGTGAAGTAGAATAAACATCTCTGGCCTCTTTTCCTATGTTTCTCTGAAGGAGATTTTAATTCCTGCCAGGAGAGGAAGGAGGAGGTTGGAGTCAGAAGCTGGGCCATGCTGCTCTCTTCAGAAACAGAGGCTACTGGACTAGAACTATGTCTATCTTCTCTCTTAAGTATTATTTGTCCAGGAGATGTGGTTTTCAGGCACAAGCTAACTTCTGATTGCTTTTTCATTATTAGAAGGAGGACGCCAAGCTGTATGTCCAATCCAAGGCTTGACTCTCCTCACCAAATACCAGTTCCACCATGAACACAGAAGAACTCACTTTTCCAAATCAGTAGCAAAAACAGAAATCAGAGAAAGCATACATAGGAGAATGTATACCAGACAATACAGTGAAGGAGCTCTCCCATTAGAAATGAGGTACCTCAGCTCAACTAAGAAAGAGAGAGAGTCCCAAATCTTACCCAAAGTCCCATGTGTAGCAAGCTGGGAATAGGGACATGATGGAGACTGTCAGCTCCTTTCATATCAGCTATATCACAGGGTCTTTTCCTCTAGTAACCATAAATGAGGTTGTCATTATCCATCTTCTCTCTCAAAGCTGGAAACCAGAAATGCCCCAAGAGACAACACCACCAGGAGTCCCTGAAGCCTCAAAGGATTTCTGAAGAGCTGCAGAGTCCAGAGATCTCCTCTCTGCCACTCTCATCAGCTTTGCTCCCCTGTCCCCCCATAGTTATAGGGCATTGATCTCCACTAAAACAAGAGTTCTGTATCAGTGGACTTGGGAACTCAGGTTACAATAGAAATAATGATACCTGTGACATCTACCTCACAGGGTTACTGTGAAGATCAGAGGGGATAATGTACATAATGTGCTTAGAAGATCTTAAAGAGCAACATAAAATATTATTATTACTCCTCTTTTGAGGGGTCACTGTCACAGCCTTAGAATTGATCCTTAGTATGTAAAGGCTATTAAAATATCACAACCCTAGGCATGGCTAATCTGGAATGAATCAGATTGTGAAGTGGGGATGGGTTTGCAGTTTCAGGAGAAATCAGGTAGGTCTCCGACATGTTGGCTGGACCCTCTTATGGATAAGAGCCACACATAAGAGTAAAGGATGGACAGACAAAGGTTGGCTGTGATTTGTATTGCTGGCAGGATCTGCCAAATTAATGAAATTACAGACCCATTTGAGTTGAGTATGCTTTCACATACATGCATATACATCTAATATAAACATATATGTAAATTATGTGTGTGTGTGTGTGTGTGTGTGTGTGTGTATAGTAGGAGTGATTAGAAAAACCACCTGATCTTTTATCCTGGAGCTGGGCATGTGTTCTGACCCCTTTCTGTGGGATATATATGTTCTGACACCCTACTAAAGTATATGGGTGACACTTAACCTCCTGGTTGGTCTCTTGAATGGAGGATTCTGCTGAAGATGATGGGTGTTTGAGTCAAGAAGAATTATCCCTCTAGAAGACTCCATCCCTGTCTCATTTGAGTGTATCACTATGGGACTCTGCTCACTCTCTCTTGAACTTCCTGCAAGTGTGGGAAGGTGATTTGTCGCCTTCCTCACTCCAGTAGCAATGACAATTACAAGTACGTGCCAAGGACAGCATGAGCTTACCTAAGTGAACCTGAGATTGGGTCTCAAGGCTCTGGTTGCCTCTTTTGCTTTGAGTTTCTTTTCCCCAAGCATCAGCTACAAAGATAGAGCTTAAGAAATGAGTATGTTCAGCCTTGGTGGCTATCTTGTGAGTTAAGGGATTCCTAAATGACTCTGGGCAAGTCACTTAACCTCAGTTCCCTTGTCTATAAGACAGCATCTTCTAGGGCTGTTGCAAGGATCAAACAAGATATTTGTAAAGTTCTTAGGCACACAGTATGCACCTAACAAATACTTATTTCCTTCCTTCCTTTCATTCTTCCTTCTTTCTTTCCTCCCTCCCTTTTTTCCTTTCTTTCCCTCCCTCCTTTCTTGGGTTCCTGAATCAGTGTCACTTGTTCAGCAGGAAGTGCCACCTGCTATTACATCACTTCTCAGAGGAGATGACCACCACCGAGATAGTCCTAAACCTGAAGGGGTTGAAAGGTCATACCTGGGTGACCAGAAGAGCTGGACTCTGGGAATGCCCAGATAGCATAGGCCTGAAGTGAATGGGAAATATTCGCCCGGCACCTCCCAGGGAGACGTTACATCTTGGGGAGATTGGAATGACAGTGATGGCTTCTCGTTCAATTTTATGCATTTGTTAGGGAATGATTATGAGTCATTTGTGTCTAAGGAAATAAATTGCTATCTTATATCTACATTATACATTGTTTATCTTTTCTTGAAGGATCCCCATTAATCTCTGTAGAGAAGACTCGAGACATGAGTCATACCTAAGTCTTGTTTCAGAGGTTTTTTTCTCCTGGAATTCTATTTTGGGGTGGGGATATAACAAACCAGAGACATGAGAAAAGCCTCAGCTTTGGTGAGATCAAGTTTCTCCTGATCAGTCACATGAACCTGATTCACGTGAGTTCAAAACTGGAGTCTCTTCTCTGGGAGGGGACATGCTAGGCAATATATTCACATACACACACTCATAGATAGATAACTATTGACATATGTCTATATCTATTTCTATACCTATATCTCTATATCTTTGGTTCATATGTGTATACATACATATGTATAATATATATGTATATGTGTATGTATATGTGTATATGTATGTATATGTATAGATATAGATATATACGTAAACCAAAGAAATTATATATATGTATATATAAACCTATATGCATGTACATACATTATACATACAAAGATTACAGACTCCCAATAATTTCAAGTTTCCCTTGACTACTCATTTGGGAGATAATCTGATATGAGGCTCAGACAGAAGACCACCACTCTGTATTTTTGAGGCACTCCATGGGAATGGTGTTGACTTTGATTGAATATATCCAATTGCTTCCACTGAAAGCAGTTTTTCTGATAGACGCAATGTATTTTGTTACTTTTTAAGAGGTGTGATGGTGTACAAAACAAGCACGTACTTGGAAATGTCATGACCTTTTCCAAAACAAAACAAAAAATAGTTCGTGTAAGAAAAATACAAACCTCAGGGTTTCTATCATTTAACAAAGTCTCTTCTTATACAGTGCAACGTGGCATTTACATGGTAATTAATGAGGTTACAGAGAAAGCAATGTCTAAAACAGCATGGAAAACATTCTGGAAAAGCTCAGTTAGGAAGCAACTCAGCCTACAATGAGTGGAGAACAAAACACATGCTGAGACATAACTTCATTTTAAAAAACACACTCTGTTAACTTGAAAAGGCCAAGGGAAAGGCTTGTGCAGCCTCTCTGTCATCTGACAGCATATACTTGAAAGGAAATGTGTTTGAATGGAGAACTTCTCCCCCCCCCCCACCTTTAACCAACACAAAGACCTTTACAATTCTTAGGAAAGCTCAAACAGATTTTTGTGTAGCCTAAAGATACCATTCCCTTATGAAGACAACTGAAATATGCCACCAAAAATGTTCTATACCCTTATGGACTTTTCCTAATTGTGGTCTAACATGTCCCTATTAGGCATAATGTGCTTTGCAGCTTCTACATGCAATTAATTAGTATTACTAAAGTTCTCTTAGTAGGAAATCTGATTCCTGGTCATGGAAGTTTCTTGGTACTAGTGTAAGAAACTAAACATTTAAGATGTTTAGTCTGATTTCCCCATTTTTCCAAAGTATTTGTTGAGAATAGCATATTTTCTACTGACTTAGTTTTTGAGAATCCAACTTCATCTTTATGTGTCACAGATTCAGGGCAGACTGAGGGACCTGTATATCGGGGTGGTGTTCTAGTAGGGAGGCACTGGGCTCTGTACTGAGAAAGAACAAAGTTCAGAAACAGGCTGAGCAGGGCGGTTCAGACTTCAAACTCAGAGCAGGGTCTCACTGCCAGCATCTAGTCCAGCCTACAGAGGAATAACCAAGGTAAGAATCCCAAACCAAAGGAAAACCTAAATTCTGCCACTATGAGCTTTCCAGCTGGTGGATAAGGGTGGACTCCAGGAGAAGTCAACTCTTATGCAGACCCAAACCCACATCAGGAGCTTGCAGCGCTTGGACCAGGAGGCAGCAATCAGACTTTGCTTTGGATCAGACCACCTTGGGAACAATGAAAGCTTGCAGGTATCCAGCCAGGAGATCCTGAAATAACACAACACTCAGTATCCCAGGATCAAGCCCAGACCTTCCTTCCCTCCAGAAGTGTGGCAGAACCCAGTCCTAATGGAGTCAGGAAGTAGTTTGGAAGAATGAGCAAACAAACAAAAGAAGAGCTCCACCATAATCAGCTATTTTGGTGGCAGGGATGCTCAAAACACAAATGCAAAAGAGATTACTCCAAAATATCTACAAGCAATCTCTCAGAGAAAAAACACAGCTTGAACACAGACTCAGCTAGAATTCCTAGAAGGGATGAAATAAGAATTTTTAAAAGAGTTAAAAATATAAATGAAATGACAGTGCTTGAGGGAGAAATTGGAGAAGAAATGATAGTTATGGAAGAATTTGAAAGAGAATTAACAGCTTGGCACAAGAGGTATAACACCTTCCCCAAGCAACAAACTCCCTGAAAATTAGGATGGACCAAATAGAAGCCAATGACTCCATGAGACAGCAAGAAATATTAAAAACAAAGCTAAGCAGTTGAAAAAAAATAGAAGAAAACACAAGGTATTTCAAAGCAAAGATAAACAGAACTGGAAAACAGATCAAGGAAAAAAGAAGTCCTTTATACACAAAAATACTTATAGAAGTTTTTTTTTGGTTGTAAAAACTAGAAACCAATAGGTTTCAGTTGAGGATTTGCTGATCAAGCTGTGGAAATGAGGAAACAGCTCATGATTTCAGATCAAGCAGCTAGGGGAAGACAGAATGATAAACTTGGAGTTCAAAAGACCAGAGCTTATATTCCTGCCCAGCTGTGTGACTCTGGGCAAATAATTTTGTCTCTGTTTCCCTCAATTTCCTCATCTGTGAAATGGGAACAACAATAGCATCTATCAGGGTTGTTGTGAGGATCAGATGAGATATTTGCAACATGCTTCAGTGTTTAAATGAATGGTAGCAATTTCAAAGGACATGAAAAGACAATATGAACAGATGCAGAGAGAAGTAAACAGAACAATAAATTTGTAGTACAACATTAATAACATAAAAATGAACAATTTTTAGGACTTTTATGAACTGATAATGAAAAGAACAAAATCAAGAGAATAAATTATATGATAACAAGACTGTCAAAACAAACAACTTTGAAGGAAGGAAATAGGTATTTATTAAATGGAACCCCTGGTCTGTGCTGGTCACTGTGATAAGTGCTTTATATTAATTATTAAATTAATGTTATCTAGAAGCATGATCAATATAATGACAATCTTGATTTTGGATAACTTTTCTGTCTTGTTATTTCCTACTCCCAGATTTTTTCAGTGGGCAAAAAAGAATTCACTTTGAATACTGGTCATGAGTCTGGAAGAGGATGCTCCCATATCCTATCTCACTGATCTTACCACTAATTATCTGTTCCCAAGTTGAATGCATGTAGGACTTATTTAAAACTCATAAGAATATGGAGTAGATAATGTTATCCTGCTTCTCTGAGGCTGATTGAGAATTTCAATTTGTAATGATTTCTCATTTTATGAGGATATAATTTCATGAGTGTCAATTTAATTCTCTAAGCCTGAGCTGTGGCTGGAGTGCTACATTTCTGGTTGTTAATTTTGAGATCTTGAACATCATCTAAGTTTTAGACACTAAAAAGAACACACTCTAGTCATTCTGAAATGCTGAACATTACTCCAGGCACATCTAGATTCATGAACTGCCCCAATTGAAAGAGGATTGGATTCTAAGCACTTGTGGTAAATATAAATGGCTTTGGACAGCCTCCTCTACCCAACTGTCTCTTCTTAAGTGAAGGATCCTTAAACATCATAAAAATGCCAGTAATCTATATGCTTAAGGATGACATTAAGGACAGTAATATCAATGCAATGTCCTTGCTAGTAGATTTTTAAATTGTTCTAGGATGCATGTCATTTACAAGTGAATCATAAAGTACTAAAGGCCCTAATTGCACATTTTCTGAAGAAACTTTTGATTGACTTTAATAGTTGAAGTTTTCTTTACTTTACTTTTACTGTTTCAGTCTTTTGCAAGGGATGAGCATGTTGTACTAGTGAGTATAAAGGATCATACTTTTCATAACTTTTCCAATAGAGAATAGGAGTGTCCTTACAACAAGTTTTCTCCCACAATCTGAGACTATGGCCAAACTTCACATTTCGCTTCCTGAGGATTTTTCTGGGCACGACCTCTATCAAAAGTAGGATTAGATTGTTTATGAAGGAGGCAAAAGTTGAGCCTACAGTCTGTCATGATGTATGAAAAACTGTGGTTGTTGGCGCAGTCTAAAAAAAAAATCAGTCACCATTTCAGTTATGCTTTTATCCCTGATTTCTGTTGTCACAATGGTAGAAAAATTCTGGTGGGGAAATACAGTTTCAGTTTGGTATACACACATACATATATGTATATATAAATATGTGACATATATAACATATATATACACATATTTGTTATGCATATTATGGTTCGTGACAATCACATTACTTTGTATACTGGTTCATACTTTTCAAAGCAATCAAACACATAATTATCTCATTCATTTGTAACCCTCCGTATAGTAAATGTGAAATAATATTCTCTCCCTCACACACACTTTTCCATTCTTCGTACACCTTACTCCCCTTCTTGTACATGTAAGGGCATTGGCCTCCTTGCTGCTTCTCAAACCAGACGCCTCATCTTTCAACTCTGGGTACTTTCTCTGGCTATCCCCCATGAATTCTATCCCTCCTCACCTCCACCTCCTGACTTCCCTGGCTTCTTTTAAGCCCCAACTAAAATCCCACCTTCTATAGGAAGCCTTTCCTTAAGATTCCCCTCTTACTGCTAGTCTTTTCCATCTGTTGCTTATTTCCAATTTATTTAGCTTGTTTTTCCATAGTTGTTTGCATGTTGTCTCCCGTGATAGACTGCAAGCTTCTTGAGAGCAGGGGCTGTTTTTCATCTTTCTTTATATCCCCAGGGCTTAGCATAGTGCTTGGCACATGTTGTTGGTTCAGTCATTTCAGTCATGTTTGACTCTTCATGACCCCACTTCGAGTTTTCTTAGCAAAGATATTGGAGTGGTTTGCCATTTCTTTCTCCAACTCATTTGACAGATGAGGCACACAGAGTTAAGTGACTTACCCAGGGTCACTCAACTAGTAAGTGTCTGAGATCAGATTAGAGCCCAGGAAGGTGAATCTTCCTGATTCCAGGTCTGGTATTCTATCCATGTGCTACCTACCTGCCTGCCTGGACTTTAATAGGTGTTTAATAAATGATTATTGATTTAAAACAAGAAAGACAAATAAGAAATTAGTACAACATCTGAAAAGAATTTTAGAAAAGCTAGATCTCTGGTAACTGCTGGATGGAGATAGAAAGAATATACATATTTCTGAGCTAAGCATTACACCTATACAAAAATTGATCATGTATTAATTTAAAATCTCATAAAAATTCAGAAAAATGGAAATATTAAACATATCATTTACTAACTACAACATTAAAATATTAATTTAATAAAGTTAATAGAAAGAAGAATTAGAAGTCAATTGGAGAAATCATTGAATTCTAAAGAATTGGTGAATCAAAGAACAAATCAGAAAAACAACAGATAATTTGGGTTGCAACCAAAGTAATTCTTAAAGGAAAATTTATATCTTTAAATACTTTCATCAACAAAGGATAGATCAATGAATTGGGCATGCAGTTAAAACACACACACACACACACACACACACACGCACACACACACACACACAAGACACCCAATAAAACACCAAAAGAGAAATTCTAAATGTCAAAGAAGTCAACAAAATTAAAAGCAAAAGAAAATTGATAAAGGAAACTAGTAACTGCTTTAAAAAAGCCAATAAAATATACAGTTTGTTCGATTTTTTAAAAATAGGGAACGAAGTCAAGCTGTTAGTTTCAAAAAGAAAAATCAGAATTTGTAGCAGATAAAGATAAAACAAAGGAAATTATGAAAAATAATTTTAATAATTATATTCCAACAAAATAGATAATTTAGATGAAAGAGATGAATACTTACAAAATACAAAATACCTCAAGGCAAACAGAATAAGAAATCAGGAATGTA
>JAQQSV010022977.1:0-10467 GCA_028646515.1 Pseudochirops corinnae
ACTTTGTAACTCTTAAGAATGATTGAGTTAAGGATGATTGAAAACTAATCTCCAATCAAGAAGAAAGAAGACTTTTTGACTAAGAGATTAAGACAATGTGATCTAGGGTTGGAGAACCTTGACCTTTGTACTGTGTCCCTTAAGGAGGCTTTCTCCTTAAGGATGATTGAGTTAAGGATTTACTGAATGATATCTTTTGCTTAAAACTATGTGGCCACTTTGGTGAAAACTATGTGGCCACTTTAGTGATAAGTTGTTATTGTTATAACATTGTGAATGCTATACTTTGGTTTCTAGGATTGTTTTGCTTTAATTTACTGCTGAATAAATAGATAGCTCACTACACTATGTGATCAGAACCTTAAAGCTGTTCACAACAGCAGTCCTCTGGAAAGCTCCTTGTGCTTGGCTTTACATGAAGATATGAGGAAGGAAAATCCAGGATTTACAAATTATATGCTACAGCAACCCGTATCTTTAACATTACACATGGACTTCAAGATATAGAACAATACCTTCAAATCGTTGTCTTGAAAGTGTAGATGTAGGGGTGGCTAGGTGGTGCAGTGAATAGAGCATTGGCCCTGGCATAAAGAGGACCTGAGTTCAAATCTGACCTCAGGCATTTAACACTTACTAGCCATGTGGCCTTGGGCAAGTCACTTAACCCTAATTGCCCTGCCTTACCCCTCAAAAAGCAAAAAAAAGTTCAGATGCAAAACTCTATTGTGTTTAGTATTGATGATTACTTCACAAATTGCCTGAGTTAAAAAACAAACAAACTTAAAAACATTTCTCCAAAAAGATATACCTGATGCATATGTTAAGGTCATATGTGATTCTTTGAAACACACAACACAAATAGCTTTGTTCAATCCTCCGTTTAATAAATGACTCAAGGAATACATATGCTTGCCAAAAGTGTTGCTTGGTTGGTTGCCCTTCATTCTCAAAGAGGACTAAAATGACATCACTGTGTTAGAGTCAAGTTACAATGTATCCCACTGTGGCTGACAGACTAATATGATCTTAGAATGCCCTACAACAGGTCAGGCACAAATAGTCCATGTGAAGACTTTAGGTGGAATCTCTAAATTTGCACATCTCCCATTTCTTTTGAGCAATTGCAATCCTACTTTGGTCATAGAACACAGCACCTTCTTTGATTTGGACATGTCTTGCTGGGTGGTCCCTTGCCAATGTCTCCCAAGCCACGTGATCAATTCCCAAATTCTTCAGAGAGACCTTGAGAGTATGCTTGTATTGCTTTTTCTGACCACCATGTGAGCATCTTCCTTCTGTGAGTTCTCCATAAAATAGTCTTTTAGGCAAGAGTATGTTTGTCATTCAAACAGTATGGACAGCCCATTGTAGTTGCTTTCTCTGCAGTAGAGTTTGAATGGTTGTCAGGTTAGCTCAGAAAAGGATCTCATTGTGCACTACCTTATCCTGCCATCAGAACATTCCTAAGAATTCAAATGGAAGTGATTCAGTTTCCTACATGGTGTCAGTATACTGTCTAGATTTCAGAGACATACAATGTTGAAGTCAGCACAACAGCTTTGTAGTACTTAAACTGTGGGTCATGACTCCCTATAGATATGTGATCCACAGTTTAAGAAATGCTGAAAGGGGTCATGAATGGAAAAAAATGTAAAACACCATGAAGATCTAAGACCTTCAGTTTGGTGGGCAGCCCAATATCTCTTCTCTCTCACACTTTCCTTCAGAGTCTCCCCAAAACTGAGCTAGCTCTGACAATGTATGTGCCAACCAAATTATCAATGTGTATATTCCTGGAAAGTATGCTGTCAAAGTAAGTGAACTTATCCACACTGTTCAAAACTTCTCCATTTCATATAACCAATGGTTCCATGTATGGGTGGTGTGGTACTGGTTGGTGGAGCATCTGTATATTATTGTTGTTAATTGTTAGGCCAAAATTAACACAAGCAGCAGAAAACCAATTCATACTTGGTGGAATCTCAGCTTCAGAGGCTGAATTGAGTGCACAGTTATCTGTGATCAAGATATCATGTACCAACTCTCCCTCTACTTTGTCTTTACTTGTAGCCTTTTCAAAATAATTTACCATCAAAGTAGTAGTTGATATTGATGACATGTTCATTCTTATTGAAGGCATCTGACAACAGGGATGAAAGCATCATGCTAAAAAGCATGGGAGGAAGCACATAGTCTTGCTTCACTCTGCTGGTCACTAGGAGAGCATGAGAGTATCACCTATTATCTAGAACATGTGCAAGCATGCCACTATGAAATCTATATACAATACTGGTGAACTTTTCCAGGCAACTGAATTTTGACATAATTGTCCATAAGCCTCATGATTGACAGTATCAAAGGCCTTGATCAAATCAACAAACATTGTATACAGACCTCTATTCTGCTCCTGGCATTGCTCCTGGAGTTGTCAGGCAGCAAACATCATATTGATTATTCCTCAGCTCTTTCTGAAGCCACATTAGTTCTCAGGTAGAGAACTATCTTCCAGGTGTAGGATCAGTCTATTAAGGAGGACTCTGGCAAACAATTTGTCAGCAATGACTAAGAGAGAGATATGCACTAACCCCCACCCCCAGCAATTATTAAAAGACAACTTATTTCCTTTACCTTTATCAAGATGGACAGTGGAGACATCCTTGAACTCCTAGGAGATAAGCTCCTTTTGCCACATAACCCAGAAAATTTCAGTCTGCTTTTGTATGAGCAATGGACCACCCTCCTTATAAATCTCAGGTGGAATAGAATCAGCATCAGGTATTTTGTCACAGGAGAGAAGCCTGGTGGTTTTCAAAACCTCTTCTTCATTTGGAAATTTGGCTACCAAGGGATAGACATCAAACTGATGTAGACGTTCAGTGGCTTCAGCATTGATTGATGATGATTTATTGAGAACATTATGGAAATGCTCAATTCATTTCTCCAGGGGAATGTTCTTACCATAAATCAATGTGGCTCCATCAGCACTGAGCAGTTGAGATGCACCATAGTTCTCTGGCTCATAAATACCCTTCACAACACCATAAAAGCACTTTGGATTGTTAGTATCTACATAAAATTGAATTTTATCTGCCTTTTTACTGAGCCAAGAATCCTGCATCTCTCTAAGCTTCACTTGTAATTTACTTTTGATGGAGTAAAAAAATTGCCTTCTTAGAGATGAATGACCTATCCTACTGGCAAACACTGTGAAGTTCTCATTTTTCATTTAACAACTTCTGAATTTTCCCTTCTTTCCATCAAAAAAGTCAATGTTTGTGAATGCTTTGACCTAGATGAGTAAATACAGTGTTATATACCAAATGTCTAAAAGCTATTTACTCCTTTTCTGTTCCCATATTGTCATTCATGTATTGGCTCAGTTTTCCTGCCAAGTTAACAATGAACTATTCCTGCTCAGAGGTGTGTTGTAATCTGTTGACATTAAATCTTCTGGTAGTTTTCTTGCCTTGGGGTCACTGCTACAAAGGTAACATATGGCACAGAGTGCTGGACTGATCATAGAAATCCTCTCCAAGGTAAATATTTGTATTCAAAAGTGTTTGAGGGACATACAGAATGTATAATATTCCTATCCCTAATTCCAAATTAGCTTCCATCTTATGTTTATATTTATTTTGCATATGCCTATATATGCACGTGGTACTGATTGTATCAAGCCTCAATATGTATGAGAACCTACTAAATGAGGTAGATAATTACTTAAAAGTACTCACTCTATCTGCAAGAAGAAAAATAAGTAAATAAAAATGGCTGCTGGTTGACTTATATACATTTGGAAGAAAACTATTTAGTATTGGTTACAAAGCAGAGAGAATGATAAATGGAACTGATCCAACACAGAGTAGATTATTGTTCAAAAAACCCAAAGGTCCCTATTGTTAAAAGGACTCACTCTTAAAAAAAAACCTCCTAGGAAAATTGCAAAGCAGTCTGGCAAATATATAGTTAGTTATATACAAATATTTCACACTTTATACTAAAATATTTTCACTTTATACCAAAATATGTGCATGTTATCTGTCCCTTCTCCTCCTTCTTCCTCTTGTTCCCTCTCATTTCTTTGTCTCCCTCTCTCTTGATATCGATATCTATATCTAACTATATAGATTACATATATCATATACAATAATATATACATTGATAATAAACTGGAATGTCCAAAGGAGGACAATCAAGATGGTGAAAGGCCTATAAACAGATAGATATGATGAGGTGCAGGCTCTGGGAGCCCCCTTGAGGTCTGATTAAATCTTCACACATGATGAGGCATTTGCAGAAGCCGTAAGTTTTTCATCGTGGCTGGGCCCAAACTTCTGTTACTAGCCTAGCCCTCCATTGTTCCTCTACTTCCCACCCTTGAGCCTATCAAAATATCAATCCACCCTTGCATTGATCTCATTAACTCCTCCTGAAGACCCTCCCCAAGCTCCTCCTCTAGACCACCCCTAGATTCCTCTGTACATAAGACCCCATCTTCCCTCTGCGTGGTGTGAGAGTGCTATAGAATGACTTAGCACAGACTTGCTCTGACACAGAATTACTCTGTGTCAGATGATTCTGTCCTGCTTGCCCAATGCAAGCCTTACAGATAGCTAGGCTCCTTAAGAATCTATCCCATATGGCAAACTTTCAATAAACTTTACTTTTCTTTGGCTGAGAAGACTTAAGTTGAATTCTTTTGGCAGGACTCAGCATGTTGGTATATTGGGGTCTCCTGAGCAACCCTAACTCTCTTTATGGGTAACCTCTTCATTTTTATGGTTCCCTGACTGGGAATCAAACCTGGGCCACAGTGAGAGTGCCAAATCCTATCCACTAGACCACCAGGGAAAAATTTCTCAGCCAAAGAAAAGTAAAGTTTATTAAAAGTTCATTGCCCCGGCCTGCGGGGCACAACGTGGACCCTAGAAGAGAAAGAGGAACGGGGGACAAGAAACACGAAGAATGGAGACAAGACAGGCTTTCTGATCAAGTCTCCTTTATTGTATGCACGGGCATGAGTATATAAGGAAGTAGAGGATTTCCACAGGTAGATAGGCCGCAGGATGTTCCAGTGAGATAAAACATTCCAGGAAACGGTATGCAAGGAAGTTGGCCAGCCACGAAATGTTCCGATAAGATGTTGCAAAACATGACCAGGTGTTGTCACAAAATACTAGAATTTCCCACTGGCCTCCAACAGTTCATTAAAAGTTTACCATATGGAGTAGACTCTTAAGGAGCCTAGGTATCTGTGATGCTTGCATTGGGCAAGCAGGCCAGAGAAAGTCTGACACAAAGTAAGTCTGTGCTCTTCACAGCACAGCTAGGTCTAGCATTTCTGGTCAGCTGAGGTTCCCTTGATCTTGAGCTCAAATGCCCAACTCCACTCACTATCTCAGGGGTAAACGTTCCCTTGGCTGGGGCCAAGACAACGTCTCCTACCAACTAACCCCAGGGCTTGCCACTTGTTGTTTAAGAGGCTAGCCCCCTGCTGTTAAAACAGAACCTAGCCTGGAGGTGTTTGCTCTTTGTGGAGACAAAACCTCCTCTTAAATCTTTTCTTCTGATCTTCTCAAATTGTCTGGGGAGGACCCTTGTTATGCTCACGTTCTTATTTATCTCCACTCACACTTTGTTCACCCTAAGGTGCTATTTTAACCCTTTTGTGGGGGAAAATCTTGAGAGCTCAGAATTGTCTGACCTACTCTGCCATCTTCCCAGAATCCTCTTTTTCATATTAGCTTCAGCAAAATCTCTTCTGTTTTCTTTTTAAAAAGATAGAGAGATAGGGGCTCTATGATAGTATGGCAGGTATTTTAAACTTTTTTTTCCTTCTATCATAGACCCATTTAGCAGTCTAGAGTCTTCAGAATGTTTTTAAATGCACAAAATTACATAAAATTATGAAGGAATATAATGACAAACAGAATTTTTAAAAATCATAAACAAGGTTTATGTTAGGTTAAAAATGTTTGGTACAGAGTCAAATAGATTTTGAGTTCAGGGAGGCTGAGACACTAAATAACTCTGTCAACTTGCACAGCAAATTCTATGAGAGTACCCCAGGTCCTGATCTGACACCTGCTGTCAAATCTTGCTTCTCCATGATTGCTATTTGTGTGACTGACAGTAAATCCCCCATTAGAATACAAGCTCATTTAGGGAAGGGGCTGTTTTTCTCTTGACTTATATTTGTATTCCTGATGCTTATCATAATGTCTGAGAATACAAAAGTCACTTAACATATGCCTATTGACTTGACACAATTCTTTTTCTCCTTTGCTTTCTTTGCACTGGTATGTACTCCTTTCTCTTCTCTCTCCACACCTTTGAATCTGTAATTTCTGTCAAGATTCCATGAAAGTGCAACTTTTTATAAGGATCTCTTCCTGATTATCCCAGCTATTAGACCCTTACAGCTATCACCTTATGTTCATAATATATTTATTTTGCATATGCCTGCATATGTACGTTTCTCCCTTATCTGGATCATAAACTCTTTGAGCATAAGAACTGATTAACTTTAGTGTCTGTATCCCTAGCATCTAGTACAGTGCCTGATACATAGAGATAACTTTAAAAATGCATAGTGTTGAACTGATAAAATTAATTGCTTGGGCACACATAAGAAAGTATGAACAACTGAGTAGCATATTATAATTGAAAGACTATATATAATCCTCAAATTTTTCAGGGTAGATTAATCAACTAGGTAGTTGGTATGATCTAAAGGCTGGAGTAGATTATCTCTCAGTCTTCACCTTGTAAGAAATTTGTGATCTTAAGTTCAACTGAGAAGCAAGAATAGTCCCATTAGATCTAAGTCCCATTATTTTATGATGTTGAATTCATTAAATCAAAACTACTCTCTCCAAAGTTACCAGTAATTTCTTAATTGCTAATGCTAATGGGCTTTTCTCAATCCTCATCCTTCTTGACTTCTCTTTGACACTGTTAAACATTTTCTTCTCCTTGGTACTCTTTTCTCTCTGGGCTTTCATTATACTACTCTCTCTCTTAACTTCCCATTCTTCTGACTACTTCTCAGTCTCCTTTGTTAGATTTTCATCAAAGTCATTCCTACCAATCATGGTGACTCCCTCTTAATTTCACCTTTTAAAATATCATCCCTTTCTATTCAATGGACCGGATGCCTTCCGTATGTACACATATATGCACACACTCACATATGTATTCATATGCATATATACCCTCCTATATAGACATGTGTGTATGCATACATACATATATATACATATATATATATACATACACATTTATATTCCCTTCACCTATCCTCATATTGAGAATAGTTTCATAAGTTACAATTCTCATTTTTTCATGTTGGCATGTTAATAGTTCAACTTTGATAAGTTCCTTATGATTTCTTTTCCATGTTTACCTTCTCATGCTTCTTGTGTTTGAATGTCATATTTTCTATTCAGTTCTGGTTTTTTCCTCAAGAATGCTTGAAAGTCCTCCACCTCATTGAATGACTATATTTTACCCTGAAACGTTATACTCAGTTTTGCTAGGTAGGTGATTCTTGGTTTTAATCCTAGCTCCCTTGATCTCCAGAATATAATATTCCAGGCCCTTCAATATCTTAATGTAGAAGCTGCTAGATCCTGTGTTATCCTGATTGGCAGCTTGTAATATTTTTTCCTTGATCTGGGGACTCTGGAACCTGGCTATAACATTCCTAGGAGTTTTCTTTTGGGATTTTTTTCAAGAGGTGATTGGTGAATTCTTTCATGTTCTATTTTGCCCTCTGGTTCTAAAATATCGGGCAATTTTCCCTGAGAATTTCTTGAAGTATGATTTCTAAGTTCTTTTTTTGATCATGGCTTTCAGGTAGTCCAATAATTTTTAAATTTTCTCTCCTGGATCCATTTTCCAGATCAGTGTTTTTTTCAAGGAGATATTTCACATTACCTTCTATTTTTTCATTGATTTGGATCTGTTTAATAGTATCTTGATTGCTCATAAAGGCATTTGCTTCCATTTGCTCCACTCTAATTCTGAAGGAATTTTTCTCTTCATTGAGCTTTCAAGTTTCTTTTTCCATCTTGAAAATTTGGCTTTTTAAGGCATTCTTCTCCTCATTGGCTTTTTGGGCCTCTTTTGCCATTTGAGTTAATCTATTTTTTTAAGTTGTTCTTTTCTTCAGTCACGTTGTTGACTCTCTTATCATGATTTTCTTGCATCATTCTCATTTCTCTCCCCAATTTTTCCTCCGCTTTTCTTATTTGATTTTCAAAATCCTTCTTAAGTTCCTCTATGGCCTGTAACCAATTTACATTTTTCTTGGAAGCTTTTGGTGCAGTAGTTCTACTGTGCTGTCTTCCTCCTGTTCCATACTTTAATCTTTTTTGTCCCCCAAAAAGGAATCTCAAGTTGGATTGCTGTGCTTACTTTGCTTGCTTTGCCTGCTCATGTTGCCAGTCAATTACATGACTTTTGGGCTCAGTTGAATTCTGCTTTCAGAGGGGAGAGCTCTGTCCCAAATTGCTGGGGTTTTTGCAGCTGCCAGAGCTATTAGGAGGCCACCATTTTTTGCAGCTTCCACCAGCTTTGGCTCACTCAAAACATACCTCAGGACCACCACCCAAGACCAAGATTCTGATCCAGGCAGCTCAAGGCAAGAGCACTTAGCCTCTGAATGATTGGTTGACCCCCCTGCAATCTGCAGGCTGGGAGTTCTGAAGCAGCCATGTGGAGGTGGCTGCAGGGCTGCTGCTTCAGACTGCTTCTAGCTCTGGAGGCAGTTAGCCAGACCCTGTCCCCCAAATTTAGCCACATTCCATTAAGCTTTCACTTTATCCTTGGCTCTTATGGGTTGATAAGTCTGGAAACTGCTACAGCTGCTGGTGATCTGCTCCTCTGTAAGTTCCAGCCAGGGTTTCTCTTAGATGGCCTGGGGCTAAAACCACATGGGGCTGGGTTCTTCTCCCAGAGCTCTGCAATGAACCCTTCCCGTCTGCCTGCCAGGCTGCCTTCAGAGGGAATTTTGTTACTCTGACCTTTTGTGGGTTCTAGAGCTCTAAAATTTGTTTAGAGTCATATTTTATAGGTATTTGCGGTGTTTATGGGGGGAGCTTGTGGAGTTCTCCTGCTTCTATGCTGCCATCTTGACCCTACCCCCTGTTGGGATGATTTCTAAAGAGAAATGGAAGGGTGATAAAAAGGGATGTACTAGGTTGAAGGGAAATGGAGAGGAAGAATGGAAAATTTTTTTCATGTAAAAGAGGTACACAAGAGTTTTTACAGTGGAAAGGAAAAAGAAAAAAATAGGCAATATTTGAACCTCAATCACATTTGAACTGGTTCAAAGAGAGAAGAATAGATACACAGACTTCAGTATAGAAATTACCCAATAGGAAATTAGGAGAATATCCTAAGGAAAAGAAGGGAGGGGTGACAAGAGGAAAGGCAGATTAAGAGAAGTAATGGTCAAGATCAAACCAGACTTTTGAGGAGGGATAGGGTAGGGGGAAAAAAAGGATAAACAGAACAAAATTGGATGGAGCAAAACGTATAGTTAGCAATCATAACTGTGAAAGTGAGAGGGGGGGGGTGAACTCAACCGTAAAATAGAAATGGATAGCAAGATGGATTAAAAACCAAAATCCAGCAGTATATTGTTCACAAGAAATGCTTGAAAAAGAAACACACAGAATTTCAAAACAAAGGTCTAGAGCAAAATCTATCATGCCTCAACTGAGGCACGAAAATTGCAAAGAGCAATCATGATCTCACATGAAACAAAAGCAAAAATAGACCTAATTAAAAGAGATAATAATGGAATTTGCATTTTGCTTCATGGTACCTCAGACAACAGAGTAATATTAATATTATATGTGTGTGTGTTTGTGTGTGTGTGTGTGAAATTTCATAGCTTCCAAATTACTAAAGGAAAAATTAAAGGAATTACAAGAAGGAATAGAGAGCAAAACTATAATAATGTGTGTGGGACTCAATTTACTTCTGTCATAACTAGATATATCTAACCATTAAATAAATAAGAAAGAAGTAAAAGACAAAAGTTAGATATGATAGATTGCTAGAGAAAATTGAATGGGTTTAGAAAGGAGTATATTTTTTTTTCATCTGTACATGGGTCTTTCACAAAAAACTGACCACATTTTAGGGCATAAAAATTTCAAAAACAAATGCAGAAAAATTAAGCGTACCTCTTTTGAGTCGTAGTGCAACAACAAACTTCATTCAATAAAAAGCCATGGAAGCATGTGCAAATTAATTGGAAACTAAATGATCTAAACCCAAAAAGTGAGTGGAATAAGAACAAATCTTAGAAACACTCAGTTTCATAAAAGATATTGACAACAATGAGAGAACATAACAAAATTTGCAATAAAGGAAAACTTCCTCTAAATGCTCTATATCAACAAAAGAGAAAAAAATCAATGAATTAGGCATACAACTGAAAGAAAAAATTAG
>JAQQSV010022978.1:0-10467 GCA_028646515.1 Pseudochirops corinnae
AGAAATTTATTGGGTGAAGGAGAAAGGGAGAGATAGATCAGGGTAAATTATCTTATATAAAATAGGCAAGAGAAAACTGTTACAATGAAGAGGAATAGTAGGAAGGTCAAAGGGAATGGGACAACCTTACTCTCATTGAATTTGGCTTAAGGAGGGAATAATATGAACACTCAATTAGGTATCTTACCCTACAGGAAAATAGGGAGAAAGGGGATAAGAGTGGGCATGATAAAAGGGAGGGCAGATTGGGGGAGAGGGTAGTTAGAAGGAAACGCTTTTGAAAAGGGAGAGGATCAAAGGTGAAAATATGATTATTGGGGGGGGCAGATAGGAGTGAGGGAAATATAATTAGTTTTTCACTATATAACTATTATGGAAATGTTTTGCGTAACTACACACATACAACCTATATTGAATTGCTTATTTTTCCAGTGGGAGTGGGTAAGGAGGGAAGAAGGGGAAAAATCTGGAACTCAATGTTTTAAAAACAAATATTTTTAAAAATTGGGTTGTTTTTACAAGAAACTTGGAAATAAGATTTGCAAGTACTGGGGTATAGAAATCCATCTTGCCCTACTAGAAAGTTAGGGGAGTTATGGGGGAGGATATAAGAGAGAACAGATTGGGGGAAGGGGTATTCAGTAGGCTTGCTATTTTGGGGTGGGGGTAGGGAAAGATGGGGAGAAAAATTTGTAACTCAAAATCTGGTGGAAATGAATGTTGAAAATTAAAAATACATAAAGAAATTGAAAAAAAAGCATTTAAAGCTATCTATAGTTATATGAAAAAATGCTCCAAATTACTATTGATTTCCAAAATAAAAAATAAAACAAATCTGAGGTACCATCTCATACCTATCAGATGGACTAACATGACAAAACAGGAAAATGAAAAATGTTGGAGAAGATGTGGGAAAATTAGAACACTAATGCATTGTTATTGGTGGAATTGATCTAACCATTCCTGAGATCAATTTGTCAAAAAGGCTATAAAACAATGCATACCTTTTGATCCAACAATATCACTGCTAGGTCTATATCCCAAAGAATTTGTAAAAAAAGTAAACATGATCCACATGTACAAAAATATTTGTTGGAGCTCTTTGTGTGGTAGACAATTGCAACTTGAGGGGATGCCCTTCAATTAGGAAATGACTGAACAAGTTGTGGTATATTAATGTAATGGAACATGATTGTTCTATAAGAAATGATGAGCAGGTAGACTTCAGAAAAACCTGGAAAGACTTGCATGAACTGATGCTGAGTGAAGTGAGCAGAACCAGAAAATCATTGTACACAGTAACAGCAGCATTGTGTGATCACCAACTTTGATAGATTTAGCTCTTTTCATCAATGCAATAATCTGAAGATAATTCCAAAAGAATCATTACAGAAAATTCTGTCCACATCCAGAGAAAGAACTATGGAGTTTGAATGCAGGTGGATGTTTTTTCTTTCTTTTCTTTCTTTCTCATGATTTTCCCCTTTTGTTATGATTCTTCTTTCACAACATGACAACTTTCACAACAATGACACAACATTGATATATTTAATATGATTATACAGATATGGCCTATATCAGATTGCATACCATCTTTAGGAAGGTGGAGTGGAAGGAAGAAGAGAAAATTAAAAAGTCAAAATCTTATAAAAATGAATTTTGAAAACTAAAAATGAATAAATATTTTAAAAGAAAGGAAAAAGATTATTATGACTAAAACTGCAGATCAGTTAAAGTACAACTTGCTATTCCTTTTAAATATATCAATTATCACTTTAAAAAAAAAGAAATAAAGAGGCAAAGGTATATGAAATCCACAATTAGAGGACCTTATATACTAGGATGAGAGAGGAGTGTATTTACAGTTTTACCCCCTTGAGCTACAGGGACTCACAAGAATTTTGAGCAGAGCAGTGACCAAGATACATCATTGCTTTACAAAGATTGTTTTGGGTTCAGAGTATGGAGGCTAGATTGCAAAGAAAAGAGCCTAAAGGTGGGATCAATTAGGAAACAATGACAGTAGTCCATGATAGATAATTGTAATGGCAAGCAAAGGAGTACTTAGCATCTTGTTTCAGTTCTTCAATTGCTTTTAAGCCCCGCCTGTCATTTGAAGGTGCGAGGAAATTGCTTATGCAACAGGAAGGGTGGAACAGGAAGATGGACTGCCATATAAAAGCAGGACCACAAACTGGAACAGAGCAGAATTGAGAAGGAGAACATGTGTGGTGTCAGCTCTCTGTCAGTCTGTTCTGCCTGTGTTGACTTGTATTTGTATACTTTGTCAGACAGAAGCCTTTTCTCTGTTGTTTGTGTTACTTTGTCAAATAGAAGGACTCTATCTGTTGAATTGTGTTACTTTGCCAGACAGATACACCCTGTCTCTTGACTTGTGTTGATTTCACAGACAGAAAGTGAATTAAGAGGAGAGTGCAGGCAATGTGTGTGAATGTTGTAATTCTGCTAAACTTGATATGTATAGATATTGTTATGGCTCTGTTAAGTTTTCTCTTTCCAGGAACAGAGACTTTGAAGGGCTTATGGTAGACTGGTCACCATGAACTTTGAACGGGAACAGGATCTGGGAGCTGTCTACCTGTGAGTTCAGGTGATGGTTGGCTGAATTTGAACAAGACTTGGGAGCATGGAAGAAGAATCATGGAATTTGGGAGCCAGCCCCAAGTCAAGATAAAAGAACGTTTTCTTGGTGGAAAAGATCATGATTTACTTTGACCTAAGGTGAGAGAACTTTGTACTTTGTATCCCTTAAGGATTATTGAGTTAAGGACAATTGCAAGCTAGTCTCCAATCTAGAAGAAAGAAGACTTTCTGACTGACAGCATTAAGACAATGTAATCTAGGGGTAGGAGACCTTTGTACTTTGTATCCAGAATGATATCTTTTGTTTTAAACTATGTGGTCACTTTAGTGATATATTGTTATGTTATATCATTGTGAATGCTATACTTTGGTTTCTGTGAATGTTTTGCTTTAATTTACTGCTGAATAAATAGAGAGTTCACCAAACGATGTGATCAGAACCTTAGAGCTATTCACAGCAGCTGTCCTCTGGAGAGCTGCTCATGCTTGGCTTAACAATAATTGACTCACATTAAAGGAATTTTTTAATTAGAAAAAAAAAACCACAAGAAACACTTCCCCCAAATTAAAAAAACAATAAAACATGTTCTCTTTCTATGTCTTTCCTCAAGAGAATACATTTCTTTTTTATGTCTTACTTCATTTCTTCTCATGTAGTCATTCTGGAAAATCCATTTTTTCCTTTAAATATCTGTTTGCAGTTGTTACATGGTTGTAAGATTATAGTTTGAGCACTGTCACTTACCCTTAACCATGTTGTGTACTAGGAGAACTGGGAGTATGGTGGTGCCCTCAATAGTAATAGTGAAGTTTTGGAGTAAAAAGGGTTTAAGAAGAAAGATAATGAGTTCAGCTTTAGACATAAATAGTTTAAGATGTCTATTCAACATCGAATTTTAGGTGTCTAATAGGCAATTGGAGATATGAGAATGGGGGTCAGCAAAGATGTTAGGGCTGGATAAGTAGATTTGAGAATCATCAGTATAGATGATATGGGGTGTGACCATTTCATATGCTATAGTTTCTTGGAGCCACAGTTGAGAGCTGGGTGAAGGTGGACACTTAAGTTAGGGAGATGTCTCATGTGAAGACTTCCCCTGGCAGAGTGGGCAGATTAAAACAAATTTTCTCAAAGACCATGAAGGCAGCTGAAGCTTAATGCTTGGTCAGACATCAAAGATACATCCCAGGTCATTGGCAGACATTCACATACACAATTCTGAAATTCCCTACTTCTTTCAAGACATCACTACACTTCCAGCCACTTAAGTTCACAACCTCATGCCTTCCTCTGTTCTTCACTTTCCTTCATGTTACATGTTCGATCAGATTTAATGTCTCAGGAAAAGAGAGTGAGGCTGAAGCCTTTGTGTAACTCTGTCTCACTTAAATCCAATTTACTTAGAAGTCAATACATTAACATTATGTCATTGGTCCTTTTCAAAAATAAAGGATGAATAACAACAGTGTTACAGTTATACCAATAACTACTTATAATTAACACTATAACAAAAGTTAACTAACAAAAATATGCTCTGAGGAGGACTTCACATTTCTAGAAATTTTTATATTACTTGTTTTCTTTTTAATTTACTCATCTCTCTAGCTTTGATTTCTAAATTAGAGAATTGTGACAACTTTACATCTTACTTTGCTTTTTAGGTGCAGAGATCAGACCTGCATAATCTCTCCGTAGATCTCCTGGGTTCTTCTGCTGACTTCTGTGTTCTAGGTTTAGACATCCCCACTCTCCCCATCTTTGAAATTCAGAGTGATCTGTCTTTAGGACTGTCTATGACATCTTATAACAGTGTTAGGGGACCTCAGAGGGCCTGAGCTGTTCCAGTTTGAGTACAACTGAACTGGTACTTACTTGATTAATGCCTTCTTCCTACTGTTACTCCTCTGGGATCCCTAGGTCCCCACTGTGGGGCTTTCTCACTACTTACATGCTTTCTCAAGGGATCCCTCTGCTTTTGCTCCTTCTGGATAGCCTTGCAGGCTACATATATCCTTTCTCATCTTTGATCACATTAAAAAACAACTTCCCTGCTCTGGGACTTCTGAAAGACATTTTATATGGTACGACTTCCTACCTAAAAATCTTTTCACATCCCCTATTTACAAGATGCTTCTGCAACCCTTAAATTTCCTAGGCCTAAGTTGTATATATTTTGTTTTATATTTTACAAGCTTTCACAATAGTACATGAGCTCCTTAGTGACTGGGACTGTTTCCTTTGAGGTTTTTCATCTCTCATACATGCAGCATAGGGTATGGAACATAGTAGTTGCATAATGAATTCTTATTGATAGATTAACTTTGTTTTTCTAAATGAATATCATTATTATATTGTCTAGTACTCTGCTGGGAGTTTAATTTTCGTGACTATAAATATGTGAATATTTATTTTAGATAGTTTATCTTTTTCTATGTCTGTGTAACCAATAGTAACCAGAGCAATTCTGCAAAAATTATTTGTCTATTTTTGTAAAAACAAATTTATTTTTGTATTTTTCTTTTTTTAAGTTTCTTTTTTATTAAATTACTTATTTTTAATTCTCAACATTCACTTCCATAAGTTTTAAATTTTCTTCCCCTCCTTTTCCCTTCCCTCCCCAAGATGGCTTGCAATCTGATATGGGCTCTTCACATACATTCCTATTAAACACATTTTCACTTGAGTCATGTTGCATAGAAAAATTATAATGAATGGGAAAAAACCATTAGAAAGAAAAGTAAACAAAATAAAGTAAAACAAAAAAGAAAATAGTCTGCTTCATTCTGCATTCTGACTCCACAGTTCTTTCTCTGGATGTGGTTGGCTGGCATTTTCCATCATGTATCCTTTGGAATTGTTTTAGGTCCTTGCATTGCTGAGAAGGACTAAGTCTATCAAAATCAGTCCTCACACACTGTGACTGTCACTGTGCACAATGTTCTACTGGTTCTGCTCCCCTCAGTCAATGTCAGTTCATATAAGTCTTTTCAGGTTTCTCTGAAGTCTGCCTGTTCATCATTTCTTATATCACAATAGTATTCCATTACAGTCATATTCCACAAATTGTTTAGCCATTCCCTGATTGATTAGCATCCCCTTGATTTCTGGTTCTTGGCTACCACAAAAAGAACTGCTATAAATATTTTTGTACATGTGGGTTTGTATTTTTCAAATTGCATTTTCATAAGTGTAGAGCTGGGTCTATGAAGGGTTATTTCCGGTTAGTCAGTTAGTCAACAAGCATTTAAGTGTTTACTATGTGTCAGGCACCAAGCTAAGCTGTAGGAATGCAAGCAGAATAAAGACAGTCACTGCTTTCAAGGAGTTTGCAGCTTAATGAGGGAAGACACTATCTAAAAGGAAGGTCAGAATGGGGAGTGGGAGAAAAGTGTCCAGAGTAGAGGCATAATGGAGGAGTTAAAGCTGATACTTGATGAGAAATGAAGAGATGGTTGCCTCTAGTGCCCTCCTTTACTGAAGATCCTGGGAAGAGTCATCTAATTAGAGAGTGGGGCTACAAAGGATAGGGGTATAAGAATGGACTGCTCAGCTTGCTACAAGAAAGTTAGGAAGAGTATTCTTATTACCTCTAAAGCTTTGGAATGTGCCATTGTCAGCCACTTTGCTTCAGACTCCCACTGGAAGTAAATTTGGTTGCTTGTCACCTCTGTGACATTATAAGCAGAAGGGATAAGTCATACAATCCAAATTAAGTTGTTCATCCAGCCTACTCATTAGATAAGAACTACTTCTGGGCTTTTTTCTTTTGCCTGTGGGAAAAACTGGATTAAAATGTTTACACTACCTTGGTAAGTTAATAAAAATTAATGTAACTTTCACTGAATTCCAGTGCTTCCAACCAGGACAGACCCCAGCACCTTTTGACAAAGAGCCTCTTTTCTGATCTTTCTTTTTGTACACCACACTATTCACTGCCCCTTCCTCTGTCACATACCATTTCCAATAATGAAATACATTAGCATCAGAAATTGCTCTGATGGATTACGCTTTTATCTCATGCAACTTTCTAATACTTATTAAACATAGATGTAAACAAAATTTAAAGAATATGCAAGCTTTGAACTTAGCATAAGTTTTCTAAGATAGGGAGAGACAGGAGGAGCCTGGGAGTGGGGGACCTTCTGTGTTATCAGTATGCTTGAATGGAAAGCTCAGAAATGACTAATTCATCAAGAAATGACCCAGCCTTGGTCCCAAGTTTCATCTTGGCCATGGTGAGCAGACTTGATGGTGATAGGGGTCAAACTCCAATTGCTGCTCAAATGCCAGTCATACCTATACCCTAGTAGTATCTCCTCCCTTTTCTCTTTAAATCTGAGAGTTGTTATACCTGCCCTCAATTGGACAAATAGCCCACCTTTCATCAGAGTTCTCCTCTAGGTCAACAGAAATATGAAACTGCCTCTTTAAAGCAATATACCACAGTCCCTACTCCTCTAAGAGATACTTGTAGACAGGTAAGGGAACTTTGTATCTGCTCATAAATACAGGTTTCCAGTGACTAGCAACACAGATTTTAGTTCGTATTTTTAAATTAATTATCAAATATTCTAGTTATGCATATTCTAGTTGTACTGAATATGATTTATCTGTTTCCTATTTTTAATGCTATAAAAATGTTTATAATTTTTATATTTACTTTTTATGCTAGATGTCATTGATTCTTTTATTACATGTTCTTTATTGTTGTTTTCTTGATGATCAGTCTTTAAATGTTTTCCAGTTTTATTAACTTGTTTTAATTCCTTACTTGGTATTTGGGGTCTTAATACTGTTTCAACTCAGAAATAGTTCAGTTTCATTCACCTAAGTAACTAGTGTGCTAAGTAGGGCTATCTGTGTCTAATACATGTATTAATGGAAAAAGACCTTTTATTTATTCTCAAGCCCAGCTCCACAGCACCTTAATAATTTCATTATCTTTTTGTGCTATTGTTCAAATGTGAAGCAAACGCAAACTTTGAAATAACAAACACAGGAAATGACTTTTGTAGGAATTTTTAATGTTGTATTTAACCTATCTACAACTTAGTAGAACAGTTTGAGGGAGTTTTCTGATGTCCACAGAAGTTCTAACCTGCACAGGGCCAAAAACTAGTAAATTTCAAAGGAAAGAAGTGAATTCAGGTTTTCCTGACTCCAGGTTCAGAATCAGGACTTTAGGTACCCCTTTTACTCAGATTCCAGTACCATCACATCAAATTTCTAGCATGAAAAAGAAAGGAGATACCTTAAAAAGGATCCCTTAGGGGATAAAACTGACTTCTAGAATCAACACAACTTAAACCAAGCTGTGACGACTCCCCCTTTTTTTTAATCTTCCATTAGTCAAATATTTAAATTATGACTATGCAACAACTTACTTCATCAACATCTCCACAGAAATGAGAAATTACAGTATGTGATACAATTAAAATGTATATCCACAGCCACTCTGAATAATCATGGTTAATTAGAAATTATGATTCATTAAAATGACATGATTTTCTGTTATAGTATGTGCTCACTGCATTCATTTCTTTTAACCTCCCAATGAAATCTATGAAAATCTGAGATACATTAGTTATAATATTTCTTTTAAGTTTTCCCATTAAGTAAATCAGTACCTACAGCAAAAGCTTAAAGGTTATCTGAAATATAATAAAGCAAAGCCCTTATAATCAGATGTTGTTAAATTTAGCATTAAACTTGTGCTCTGCTATACCATGGATTTTCAGTAATTAATTATTTATTCAGATTTAGCACCATTCCTGGAATTCTATGTCCAATTTCAATATTTTTCACTTCCTTATATATGTTCTCAGCTAAAAGTTTTACTGTTAGGCACATCATCAATTTTATGAATGATTATAAAAAATAGTTCAAGTAATTCAGTTCAGTTGTAGTGACCTGTGGTGCTAAGGAGATTAGAATGCAAAAGGGATAGAAGCCTATTGGTCAGTGGAAAAATCTCCTAGAATTTTTATTGTTCACCCCCTAGGGTGAGATTTAAAATCTGTGGCGAGTGGCAGCCAGACTTTGACTGATAATCTAATCCTTTTCCTCCTAAAGGATTGGAAATAGCTATGCCAGAAAAGTGGGACAGTTCAGAAGTTCATGTGGAGACTGAGAAGTATGAAGGAGAAATACACTGGTGTTGCCACTACAACTGGGACTCATGTCAAACACCAAGGTGGAACAGTAGCTGGCAAAAGTACAGAAGGAATATAAATAAGTTAATGAAATACTGATTTCTAGCTTTATATTACCTCTATCACCTAAATCTATGTCTATGTATATATGTGTATATATACGTACATACGTATATATATATATATACACACATACACACAATACACACACACGCATATATATGCTACATATACACACATTTCCATATATATATCAATTTATGTGCATATATATGCATATGTGTGTATATATGTATATGTGTGCATACATGTATTTTTTGAGCACCCAGCGAATGCTTCTAAATTTGAAAATAAGTCTGCTTATTGTAATGATACTGGGATTTGAAGATCTTCCATGCCCCTTGAACATGCTGATGTAGTAGGAAGGGGTGGAGCAAGAGAACACCAGAACCCAGCTAGTCTCCGTGTGGTTACTCACTGGAAGGTTTGGCAGAGGCAGTGGCTGCGGTTGTGGGCATGAACTCCTTTTTCTTTGAGCTGGCCAGAATCTCTGCTAAGTACTCCTGCTGAGGACTGCCAGGGACAGGAACTGAGGGGGGCTGGAGCTGCTGGGAGCAAGCTGCCTGGACGCTGAACAGTTGTTGTGAGTGAGGAGAAGAGGATCTTTGCCTGAGGTAGCCTGTCCTGTTTTGAAGGCTTGAGAATGTGGGTGTTTACTACTTTAACTATATGTGCCAACTTCATAACTACTGTGTTGGCTTTGACTTTCTGGTTTTGGGACTCTGTTTTCTGGTACTTAAATAAATGCTCTAGCTGTATTTCTTATGTAGAGAGCCTGTTACATTTTGTGATTAATAACCATATCAGCATACTTATAGTTACTGTAGGCATTGTGAATGCTGCATTACTGATACACTTAATCACCTAATTGTGTTAATTTCTTGTTGTTCAGGCATGTCCAACTCTTTGTGATCCTGTGCACCATGGTGTCTATGGGGTTTTCTTAGCATGAATAAAGGAATGGGTTACTATTTCCTTCTTCAGTGGATTAAGGCAAACAGAAGTTAAATGATTTGCCCAGAGTCAAAACAACTATGAAGTGTCTGAGGCAAAATTTGAACTCAGGTCTTTCTGACTCTAGGCCTAGTGTTTTATTCACTGAGCCACCTAGGTGCCCCTTAATTGGGTTAATGAATAGAAACAAATGATAGAAATGAAATTTCTCATATAAAAACTACACAGACATGTGTTGTAAAATTAATTTCCAAGGGGTGAGAGATTTTCAGACTCTTATCCTTTGAGAGGATAATCACCAAATCAGAGTTTCCACTGGTGTACAATCTTCTCTACATATGTCTGCTGTCCAATGGGATTAAGACATTGCTTAATTTTTTTAAAATTTTATTATAGTTTGCATCATTCATTTCCACAAGATTTTGATTTACATATTTTCTCCCCCTCTTTCCCCCAACCACCGCCCCAAAACAGCCATCCCAGTGTGTCCCTCCTCCCCCAGTCTGTTCTCTCCTATGTCACTTCTCAGTAGGGCAGGATGGATCTCCCAACCACAGTGCCTGTGTATCTCAAGTTCCAGTTGGGTGTAGTCAATAATAATAATAATGATTGCATATATAGATAGAAAGATAGATACATATAAATAACATTTGATTATGGAACTCCAGATTCCAGGTTCTTTCTCCTCCTCCCTCA
>JAQQSV010022979.1:0-10467 GCA_028646515.1 Pseudochirops corinnae
TATAAATGTATATATATGTATACATACACATATGTCTATATAGGAGGGTATATATGCGTAGGAATACATATGTCAGTGTGTACATATATATATGTGTGTGTGTGTACATAGACAGAGGGCACAGGATCAATTGAATAGGATGGGATAATATTTTAAAAGTGAAATTCAGAGGTGGGAGAAGAACAGTATGAGAGGAGACAGGGAGAGACATAATGGGACTAATTCTCTCATATAGAAGAGACAAGGGATAACTGTTACAATGGAGGGGAAGAACAGGAAGGCAAAAGGGAATGGGTCAACATTACTCTCATTGAATTTGGCTTAGGGAAGGAATGACATATACTCTAAATTGGGTATCTTGGCCTACAGGAAAGTAGGGAGGAAGGGGATGAGAGGGGGAAGGATGGAGGGGAGGGCACGTTGGGGGGGAGGGTTGTTACAAGCACACACTTCTGTAAAAGGACAGGGATAAAGTAGAGAATAGAACAAGTGGGGGCAGAATAGGAAGGAGAGAAATATAGTCAGTCTCTCACAATATGTCCATTGTGGAGATGTTCTGTGTAACTACACATGTACGGCCTGTATTGAATTGCTTGTCTTTCCAGTGGGGGTGAGTGACGAGAGAGGAAGGGAAAGAATCTAGAATTTAAAGTTCTAAAAGCAAAGGTTACAAATATATGTATATATATTATTGTCATTATTATTATTTACATGCAACTAGGAAATAAAATATACAGGTATTGGGGTAGAGAGATCCATCTGCCCTACTGGAAAGTCAGAGGGGTGATGGGGGAGGATATAGGAGACACAGATTGGGGAGGGGGTATACAGTGAGATCGCTGTTTTGGAGTGGTGGGTAGGGGAAAGACAGAGAAAATTTGTAACTCAAAATTTCATTGAAATGAATGATGTAAACTAAAAATAAACAAAAGTTTAAAAAAAAAGAAAAGTTTCTGCACAAATAAAGCCAATGTAACCAAGATTAAGAGGGAAGTAGAAAATTGGGAAAGAATTTTTAACACCAGTATCTCTGATAAAGGCCTAACTTCTAAAATATACAGAGAATTGAGTCAAATCTATAAGAATACAAGGCATTCCTAAATTGATAAATGGTCAAAGGATATGAAGAGGCAGCTTTCAGAGGAAGAAATTAAAGACATCTATAAGCATATTTTGAAAAAATGCTCTAAATCACTATTGATTAGAGAAATGCAAATCAAAACAACTCTGACATACCACATCTCACCAGCCAGATTGGCTAAAATGACAAAACAGGAAAATGTTAAATGCTGGAGAGGATGTGGAAAAACTGGAACACTAATGCATTGTTGCTGGATCTGTGAACTGATTCAACCATTCTGGAGAGCAATCTGGAACTATGCCCAAAGGGCTATAAATAATTGCATACCCTTTGACCCAGCAATACCACTTCTAGGGTTGTATCCCAAAGAGATCACAGAAGTGGGAAGAGGACCCATATGTACAAAAATATTTATAGCAGCTCTTTTTGTGATGGCAAAGAATTGGAAATCAAGGGGATGCCTATCAATTGGAGAACGGCTGCACAAGTTGTGGAATATGAATGCAATGTAATATTATTGTGCTATAAGAAATGAGGAGCAGATGGGCTTCATAATAACCTGGAAAGACTTATATGAACTGATGTTGAGTGAGAAGAACAGAACCAGGGGAAATTTGTATACAATCACAGATACAACGTATGTGTGATAACTATTTTTGATAGACTGGGCTCCTCTCAGCAACGTAAGGTCATAAGACAACTCCAAAAGACTCATGATTGAAAGAGATGTCCACATGTAGAGAAAGAGATGCGGAGTCTGAATGCAGATTGAAACAAATCACCTGCTCTCTTTCTCTTCCTTTTTTTGTTTGGTTTCCTCTTTTCCATTGTTCATTCCATTAGTTATAATCCTTCTTTATAACTTGACTAATGTTTAATGTGAAGGTATTTGCAGATCCTATACATGATTGCATGCCACCATTGGGGAGGGACGAGAGGAAAGGGGAGAAAATTTGAAATTCAAGGGACTGTGGAACTGAATCTTGCAAACTAAAAGTAAATAAATTAATTAATTTTTTAAAAAAGATCTGGGGTTGCATCCAAGAATAATTTAACCAGCAAAGTGGAGTATAATCCTGAATTTTTAAAAAATTACTAAGAAAACTCCAAATGGGGTCAGAGTCCGACACGACTGAAAATGACTGAGCAACAACAAAGTCTCTTCTAACTTTAAATTCTATGACCTCTGGGAAAAATAAGAGAGGAAACCATTCAGAAATGTTCTGAGAGGAGTAAAAATCACTCTGTCATAGATGAAATGTGACCAATTTAGTAAATACTTGCTAAAAATGCGAAACTTAGACATAAGTGTCATTGAGCCATGAGTTAGCTTCAGGCACACTGGATTCTGGAGATGCATATAATTTCATTTTGTGTATATATACACTTAGAATACAGACATATCCATAGAAATAGATGTATATGTACATTTACATATAAAGTTTGCAAAGCACTACAAAATTCTCCCCCTCCATCCTCCTCCCCCCAATCCTGGGAGATGCATACCAAAGGCATTCTTATCCCTATTCTGCAGATGAGAAAATTGGGAGTCAAGGAGGTGAATTTGGGAGGACGTGCCTGTCCATGACCACACAAGTGTTAAAGGCAGGATCTGAGCCCATTTGGGGTTTTCTTGGCAAAAAAACTGGAGTGGTTTGCCATTTCCTTCTCCAGCTCATTTTATAGATAAGGCAAACAGGGTGAAGTGACTTGCCCAGGGTCACCCAGTTAATAAGTGTCTGAGGTCACATCTGACCACGTGAAGATGAGTCTTCCTGACTCCAGGCCCAATGCTCTGTGCATTATGGTGCCCCCTAGTCGCCTATTTTAGCTTTCCTTCAAAATCATGACAAATCATTTTAAATGTTGACCAGCCAGCCAAGCCCCATGAGCACCAGGAATGTCCTAAGAGCAAACACACTGGAAATATACTTACCTCATCATTTTCATTAAAGACGGGATTAATGTTCCGGGGCCACAAGAGAACCGAGGCATTTAAATCTAAATCCTCAGGGGGAAATACGAAAACATCCAAAAAGTAATTCATCCGGCGCTGGCATTCCTACAAAAGAAATTAGAGTTTCCATGTTTGTCCTGGTATAACATACTGTACAGTAAATGTAAGACATTTTTTATAAATGGAAATAGAATGCAGGTTCCAGCACTGACCGGTATTTTTTAAATTACATTTTCAATTAACAAGCACTTATTTTCTCCCCATCATGGGGGTTGGGGGGGGACCTCGGGGGTAAGCAGACTTACATTAACTAGTACGTTTAGGCCTAAGGCAGCGTGGCATGCTGGGAAACCAGACCCCAGGGACCTCAATTCCAGGCCCTGGATGGCCACTCATCCTCAGCGACCTCACATGCTTCCTCTCCACCCCAGACCACAGAACGTTTGTTCCAGCAGGACCCTCTACATACTCATTTTGAGACAAAGGGCCTGAGGCCCACAGTCAGGATTCAAATCTATGTGTCCTGACTCTGAAGCCGGGTTCTCTTCCCTGCACAGCTCTCACTTGTAGTGAGAGGGAAGGAAGGCTGGCCTCTTGTGTGCAAGAGGAGAAGTCTGGCCTAGTTTGGACTTGAAAGTTTCCTCCCAACTCTGTCTCTTTGGGATTCTACAAGGCTGTGTGTGGCCTCTCTGGACAGGTGGCTGAGAAAGGGCTTCACAGGGCAGGCAGTGCCTTGGAAAGACCATTGAACATAGAGCTACAAGACTCAAGTTTGAATCTCAGCTCAGCTGTGTGACCGTGGACAAGTTATGTCACTTCTTTGGGCCTGTTCCTTCATCTATAAAATAAGGAGGGAGAATCAGAAAGTCTCTGAGGCCTCATCCAACTCTAAGCTGGGATTCCATGACATATGCCCCACAGACTCTGCTGCTCCCCGGGGTCACCACCAGACTTCCCCTTTCCCATATCAAATGCTAATGTCAATCATGTGTGCCAATGTTCCCCTCCATCACCTGGCTTGGTGAGAGGCAGGTGGGACAATTCGTCTGAAATAGATTGGGTGGTTTCAGCACACTGCAAGCTCCAGGTCAATCAGTGGCTGAAAGCTCTGGTGACTGGGGCTACAAGGAGAGAGGCACAGGATCTAGTACAGTGGTTCTCAACCTTCCTAATGCCGTGACCCTTTAATACTCATATATGGGCGTATCTGCATGTGGGCAGACCCACCTGGAGACAGATAGAGGATCAGTGTCTCGGTTTCTAAGACCATTGGAAATATGTGTTTTCCAATGGTCTTAGGCGACCCCTATGACCCCTGTGAAAGGGTCATTTGACCTCCAAAAGGGCTGCAATCCACAGGTTGAGAACCGATGGTCTAGGACCAGAAGGGGTGCCACAGTCCCCTTTCTCCTGGTCTTCAGGGTCTAGGAAAGACCCCGATACACTGGAAGGGGGAAGGAGTGAGGAAAAGGCAGGCTTGATGAGGAACCACCTTCCTAACATGGGTGTAGATTGTACAAACCCTTGGGGCTCAGAAATGTCGTGCAGGGGCTACCTAGAGGAGAGACCAAGAGGACTGACCCAAGGGGACCACAGATGATAGAAGCGGGTAGCAGGCAGTCATACTGGAGGGTAGGCAAGAGAGTTACATGCTAAGTTTGTCTGTTATACCAGAGGGATAGAGGGTCAGTGAAGAGTAAGGAGGCAAAGCCTGGTCAGACCCACAGTCAGGCTCACAGCCAACTGCCTGAACTCCATGACCCATGTAAGATCCCTGCAAGTCTGGCTGGAGCCCTTTCCTGCTCTCTGCCCCTTTCCTGACACTATTCTGCTAATATAATTTGTGTCTATTTATGAGCAAAGCCACCAGGCTGTGAGCTCCTCAGAGGGCCAGAAATGGCCTCTCACTGCTTTTTGTCTCTGTATCTGTCCCCAGCGAATGTCCTCCACACAGGAGGTGCTTCATAAATCTTTGTGGAATGGAATAGCTCCTTAAGAGTAGGGAATTTCACTGGGCCTAGCAGTAGGGCGTGCAGTGGACTGAGCACTGGGCCTGGAGTCAAGAAGACTCAAGTTCAAATGCAGACTCAGACACTTGACAAGTCCCTTGATCTCTGCCTGCCTGTTTCCTCATCTCCACAGTGGGGATCATACCTAGAGAGACTACGTACAAGGCCTGGCAGACAGCAGCTGATACACGTGTGCTGTTATTATGAGGCGGCAGGTAAGCCTTTGTCCAAGCTGGTAAGGGCCTCCTCACCATGGCACTGCTCTCCCACCACTTCCAGAAACTCGGACTCTCCACCCCTGCATCCCCAGTTCCCAAAGGCCAGGCCCTTGCGGACATCTCCTCCCAGCCTCCTTCCCGCCTCCCCTCTAGGTGTGGGCTTCTCCCATCAGAACAGAAGCTCCTTGCGGGCAGGGATTGTCTTACTCGCTTGTATTCATTGCCCAAGCTCGTGGCACAGTCCCTAGAACTAGTGAGTGTTGACCCCGTGCTTTAGTATCTACCTAGTAGGCACTTTAAAAATGCTTATGGATTGACTGATTGGGCTGAATTAGAGAAAGGTCTTTTAAACTTATTTGATAGACTTGGAGAAGCTAGACGTTTTACTCTGGAGGTGAGCGATGTTCTTTGTTTCACTTGGTTGTGAAGAACAATCAAACTCATCTCAAGGAACAGAAAAGTGATGTGGGGTTTCTTGGTGGTGTTACACCCCTAATAACACAATTCATCACAATTTTACTGAATTAACTCACTGATGTTTAAATCTACCAATCAATCAATAAACATTTATGAAGAACCTACTAAGTGCCAGGAACAATGTGAGCTGTTACGGATACAAAGACAAAAAACAAAGCATTCCCTGCCCTCAAAAAGCTTATATTCTATAAAGGGAAACAAGCAGAAATGTAAGCAAATATGAAATATATATAAAGTAAAGACAAGATAACGTAGGGACACAGGGAGGCACAGCTTGTGAGTGGGTGGGTGGGTGGAGGAATAAGGGAAAGCCTCATGCAGGAGATGGGCCTTGAGCTGAGCGTGGAAGTCTTTGAAAAACCCAAGACTTGGGTCTTCTGCATCAAGTGCAAAAACATTACCACAGACCAAAAAAGCTCTCACAGTACAAATAATACACCTGAAAAAATGAGAAATGTTTTACCTGGATTCTTAATGCCAGTTTCTGGACGCCTTTAGTCCTGGCATCTTCCACATAGCGTATCAGCTCCATCATTTCTTCTGTTGTCTCAGGCACTTTAAGGGCATGGTCTTTAATATTTTCAAATTCAACACAAATACTGTAAATGACACTGAATTTTAATGTCTGTCTGCTAACCCACTTGGCACTAAATTCAACAATGGGGAATTACTAGAACTATGGGAGTTTAGAAGATGGTCGCTTGGCTAAAACACAAGTTACTCTTTCTTCAAAGACAACTGGTCCATAACCCAGGATTTATCTGAAAAAATCAAAAACCAAGTCCTGACTTTTACGAACCACAGGATAGGAGCTGCTCTTCCAGGAGCAGTGATGGGGTCTATTCATCTTTTCTTAAAGAGTGTCCCAAGTGACCAATGCAAAATGATTGGACCAAAGGTGAGATTCTACCCTCCATCACGACCTTATCATCTCCAAGAGAAGAAATAAGCCACAGTTCATTAACTACACTGAGATCAGAAAGGGGAGCTTTGAGTACCTCCAAAGTCTAAAATACCATTTTCTTAGATACACATCATTTTAATGTGCCATCTAATTAGAACATTTTTTCTGTATGTGTATACATATGTGTGTATGTGTGTGTATATACATACATATATATAAAAAACAGGATAAAGTTACAATTCTTACTTCCTGTGTATAGACACACACACACACACACACACACACACATTCTCACTCTCTCTCTCTCTCTCTCTCTCTCTTTCTCTTCCTTATTGGAACTCTGTTCCAAGAACAAAAAGAATTCTCAAGTATTTGGGTCATTTTCCCACTTCTTCAGTTCATACCTCTGTCTTCCTGAAACTGTCTACAAGGAACACAAGGAAGTAGAATAGGATTAAAGTGAAATGTACTAACTGGGTACCTTTGTGTCCATCCCAGGTCAGCTCTTCTCAGAGAGACCTTGTCATTTTGCTTAAATGACATGGAATTTCCAAAATATCCTACGCTCTCTTCACCCTATTAGTACAGACACTCATTCCCACACACAAAGACCTAGTTGAGGATTTGGGGAGGGGGGGGGTACCAGATCTAAGATTTCATTAGTATAATGAATTCCCAACAAGAAACCTCCCTATACAGATATGAGTCAACACCTTCTCTGCAATTTACAGCATTGAAAGTTTCCTGGAGAACAGAGAAGTGAAGCAGTGTCTCAGAGAAATAACGTGGCTGGAGGTTTTCATGATTCTGCCAGCTCTCTGGGCACACCACTGATGTCCATCTCCATGCCACTATCATCTCTATTCCCAACTCCACTGCAAGTCTCTCTAGGGCAAAGAACTCATGTGCTCTTCACAGTGTCAATCAAGGGTAAAGGGAATTCACAGCAAGGGCACTAACCTGGTTCCCAAAGAAAATTTGAGTGCAAATGGCCCAGATTTGCAAAGAAATTGACCAAAAAATGACTAAAAAGATAACAGGAAAGTCACAGATAGCCCCAAAGAAAGCTGGGTCTCAGAAGGCTGCCACAGTCTTGCTAGTTCAAGCTGCTGATGCATTGAGCCCCAGCCACAAGCTGTACACATCATCTCAGCAAGGAGTGGCTTTCAGCTCTGGAGTTAAGCAAAGAGTTATTCAGATGGTGGAAACAGAGTGATCCAACAGAGCCTCCATGACCTAAAATTAACCAGAAATGTGTGCCATTTGGGTTGCCCTGCCTTCGTTACGTCTCTCTGCAATGGCCAACATACTTAATGTGCAGACGCTAGGTGGGATCATCCAAGAGTTGATACGAGCCAAAGATTGACTCCATTCCTAGAATTCAATACATGGGTTGGGAAAACCATTCTACTCACCTTTCATTCTCATTTCTGTGCTTTGTAGCTATGTCATTCAAGAGCAAACCTGCATAGCTTTTTACTTTATTTGACAGTCCTTCCTTCAAATCATCACAGTCCAAACGCACCATGGGGAAGTGAGCCAAATATGGCAGCATCATGATTTCTTTAGCAAGGTTTGAAAAGTATTCTATCAGCTTAAGGGTTAGACAAAAGAAAGGAGGTTGTAAGTGAATGATCAAATCATAATTTATCAGATTTTTTTAAAAAAGTTTATATATAGTACTTAAGTGAAATTCTCATCTTACTGATTTACAATTATAAGTAATTTTTCTATAGCTGCCTGAAAAATTCTTCCCTCGATGGGCTCTAATGGATTGTCAGCGGAGCTGTGAATTGGACCAATCATTCTGGAAAGTAATTTGGGGCTGAGTTGTATATGATGGAGTGCTTCTAAAAACAAAATCAGGCAGGAAAGAGAAAAAAGGAGAAATTAACTAATAAAAATAGGGCATGAAAAGAACTGATATGGAGGAAGTCGGTGGGGGTGAAAGACTGGCAATGTTGGAACATACTCTCATGGGATCTGGGTTCAAGAGTGAATAACTTGTACATCTGGAGGGGTGTAGAAGTCTTCTGGACTTGTAGAGAGATAGATGAGAAAACTGGGGGACAGGGGAGGGGAGAGGGACTTTTAACAGAGTATGTAGAAGGGTGGGGATGGGAACAGGTAGAATAAGGGGACAGAGTTAAAAAAAAAAAAGAGGCTGAGAAGGAAAATAGCAAGCAAAAATAAGATGGAGGGAAATTCACAAATAGTAGTTATAATTTTGAATGTGAAATTGGATGAACTCACCCAAAAAACAGAAATAGATAGCATAATGAATTAAAAATCAGAATCCAAAAATATGTTGTTTATAAGAAGCACATTTAAGAATGAGAGATACACAGAATTAAATGGAGAGTTGGAATGGAATTTATTATGCTTCAGCTGATGAAAAAAGGTAAAGCTAGCAATTATGATCTCAAGCAAAGTTATGGCTAAAATAGATTTAATTAAAAGAGATAAACAGGGAAACTACATTTTGATAAAAGGTACCATAGACAATGAAGCAATATCAATCCAGAACTTATATGCTCCAAATACTGTAGTATTACTATATTATTACTAAATTTTTAAAAGCATCTAAATTTTTAAAAGAAAAGTTAAATGAATTACAGGTAGAGACAGATAATAGTGCTATAATAGTGGGGCACTTTGATCTTCCCCTCTCAGAACTAGATAAATTTAATCAAAAAATAACTAAGGAAGAAGTCAAAGAAGTGAATAGAATTTTATATATGTTAGATATGATAGCTATCTGGAGAGAACTGAAAGGAAAGAGAAAGGAATACACCTTTTTCTCAGTGGTTCATGGCATCTTTACATAAATTAATTATGTATTAGTGTATAAAATTTTATAGTTAAAAGCAAAAATATTAAAAGTGAAGATCACAAGTCAATAAAAATTATATTTAATAAGGGACCATGGAAACATAGATTTAAAACTAACTGGAGATTAAACAACCTAATCTTAAAGAATGAGAGGGCTAAAAAACAAATATTTTCTAATAAATCAATAATTTTATTGAAGAGAATGACAATAAGGAAACAACATATCAAAACCTATGAGCAACACCAAAAGTAGTGATCAGAGGAAAACTGATATCATTAAATGCTTACAACGACAAAATAGAGAAAGAGCAGACCAATGAATTGGTTATATAATTTTTTAAAAACTACAAAAGGAACAAACTAAAAATCTCCAGGTAAACACTAAATTGTAAATCCTAAAAAATTAAAGGTGAAATTAATAAAATCAAGTGTAAAAAACTAGGAATTGGTTTAGGACAAAAAACATTAAAATAGATAAACCATTGGCTAATTTGATTTGTAAAAGTGAAGAGAAAATCAAATAACTAATATAAAAAATGAAAAAGGTGAATATACCATTAAGGAAGAAGAAATTAAAGCAATTACAGGGGGTCATTTTGCCCAATTATATGCCGATAAATTTAACAATTTAAGTGAAATGGAAGAATATTTACAAAACTATAAATTGCCTACATTAGCAGAAGAGGAAATAGAATATCTAAACAGACCTATTATAGAAAAAGAAATTGAACAGACCGTAAATAAGCTTCCCAAAAAAAAAATGCACCCAGGACCAGATGAATTTACAAAGTAAATTCTATCAAACATTTAAAGATAAACTAATTCTGATATTAATTATTTGAAAGAATAAGAATGAAGGGATCCTACCTAACTCCTTTTATGAAACAAATATAATACCTAAATTAGGAATAGAAAAAACAGAAAGAAAATTATTGACCAATTTCATTAATGAATATGGATGCAAAAATCCTAAATAAAAAACTAGATAA
>JAQQSV010022980.1:0-10467 GCA_028646515.1 Pseudochirops corinnae
TCCCCCCCAATCTGCCCTCCCTTTTATCATTCCCCCTCTTATCTCTTTCCCCCCTATTTTCCTGTAAGGTAAGATACCCAATTGAGTCTGTATGTTATTCTCTCCTTAAGCCAAATTCAATGAGAGTAAGGTTGACCCATTCCCTTTCACCTTCTTGCTTGGCTCCCAGCGCTGCTTCGATAGAACCTTCCTGTCAGCCTGCCAGGCTGCCTTCAGTGGGAGATTTGTTTTTCTCTTGTCACTTTGTAGGTTCTGTAGCTCTAAAATTTTATTCAGAGTCATATTTTACAGGTATTGGAGGTGGTTATGGCAGGAGCTCACAGAGTTTCCTGTTTCTGAAGAGGTTACCCATAAAATGTAGAGGGTTAGGGTTGCTCTGGAGATCCCAAAATACCAACGTGCAGGGTCCTGCCTAATTAATTCAACTAAAGTCTTCTTAGCCAAAGAAAAGCAAAGTTTATTAAAAGTTCACTAAAAGTTCGCCATATTGGGTAGACTGTTAAGGAGCCTAGGTATCTGTGATGCTTGCAATGGGCAAGCAGGACAGAGTAAGTCTGTCACAGAGTAAGTCTGTCACAGAGTAAGTCTGTGCTAGGTCATTCTACAGGCGCTCTCACACACATGGGGGCAAGAAGGGATCTTACATAGAAGAAGATTGTGGGAAGAATCTAGGGGTGGTCTGGAGGAGGAGCTTGGGGAAGGTCTTCAGGGGGAGTTAATGAGGTCAATGAGTGATTAAGGGTGGGAAGTTGTTGGAGGCTATCTGGAGCCAACAGATAATAGTGGGCTAGGCCAGTTTAAGGGTGGATTGATATTTTGATAGGCTCAAGGGTGGGAAGTAGATGGACAATGGAGGGCTAGGCTAGTAACAGAGGTCTGGGCAGAGCCACAATAAAAAGCTTATGGCCTCTGCAAATGCCTCATCAAGTAGGAAGATTCAGTCAGAGTTTAAGGGGTTTCCCAGAGCCTATACCTCAAAGGTTCAAGAATAGCTCAAGCCTGCACCTCATCATTTCTACTCTGCCATCTTGGCTCTGCCAGAATTTCCTCATTATTAAGACAGTTAGAAGTAATATACATATAGGGCACAGGTATGAGTTAAGTATAATGGAATGATTATGTAAAACATAAAATCAAGGGATGAGAAAGAGGGGTCCACTGGAAGAAAGGGGAGGTAAATGGTAGAATGGGATAAATTAAATCACATAAGAGGTGGAAAAGAGCTTTTACATTAGAGGGGAAGATGTATGCAGTAGGGGTGGGAGCTCATGAAACTTTCTCTCATCAGATTTAGCTCAAAGAGGAAATAACACATACTGAGTTGGGTATAGAAATCTATCTTACTCTACAAGAGAATAGGAGAAGGGAATAAGAGAAGGGAGCTGGGGTGCTGATAGAAGGGAGGGTAGATTAGTGAAGGTGAGAGAAGTGAAACATTTTTGAGAATGGACAGGGTGACAGGAGAGAGTAGGATAAACAAGAGGAAAAACAGGGTAGAGGGAAATATGATAGAAAAAAATTTACAGCAAGTTTGGCTAATAAAGGTCCCATTTCTCAAATATATAGTGAAATGTGTCAAATTTATAAAAATAAAGTCATTTCCCAATTGATAAATGGTCAAAGGATATGAAGAGGCAGTTTTCAGATCAAGAAATCAAAGCTATCTGTAGTCATATGAAAAAGTGCTCTAAATCACTATTGATTAGAGAAACTCAAACTAAAACCACTTTGAGGTTCCACTTTGTATGTATCCAACTAGGTAATATGACAGAAAGGGAAATGACAAATATTGGAGAGGATGTGGAAAAACTGGGACACTAAAATATCATTGGTAGAGTTGTAAACTGATTCAGCCTCTCTGGAGACCAATTTGGAATTATGCCTAAAGGGCTTTAAAACTGTGCATACCCTTTGACCCAGAAATACCACTACGAGATATGTATCTCAAAGAGTTTAAAAAAAAAAAAAGGAAAAGATCCTAGATGTACAAAAATACCTACAGCAATTCTTTTTCTGCTGACAAAGAATTAGAAATGGTGGGGATACCCATCAATTGGGGAATGGCCGAACATGCTGCAGTACAAGATTATGATACTGTTATGCTACAAGAAATGATGAGCAGGATGCTTTCAGAAAAACCTGGAAAGATTTATATGAACTGATGCAAAGTGAAGTGAGCAGAGAACCATGAGAAGAGTATATAGCAATATCATATGATGATCCACTGTGAATGACTTAGTTATTCTCAGCAATGCAGTGATACATGAGATTTCTGAAGGATTTATGATGAAAAATGCTACCCACCTCCAGAGAAAGAATTGATAGAGTCTGAATGCAGATAAAAGCAAACTTTTAAAAAATTTTATTTTTCTTGTTTGTGTTTTCTCTCACAACACGACTAATATGGAAGTATGTTTTTATATGACTCCACATGTATTTGGAACTCAAAATTTTAGAAAATGTATGTAAAAATTGTTTTTACATGTAATTGGGACAAATATTAAAAAAAGAAAAAGAAATAAGGTTATAAAATCAGTTTATCCCTCCTCTGGTATTTGACAAAATAGGTTTTACTAATTACATCTCAAAATTCATATAACTAGATAACTAGTATTGATAACTTTGATATGATCACTGTCAGAGGGTTGGGACAAATGGTCAAACAACTGTTTGGTTCCTCCTTGGACAAAATCTTTTCTTTGATTCACTTTGATTCTTTCATTCAATTGGGGATAACACTTTTTTGGACATAGGAGTTTAGGAATGAACTCAGCTGGAAACATTAGAAACATCTAGAAAAATTCATACAAATATATATCAATGTTTATATTTTGAAAACATAATTATATATTTGGAACAAAATATAGTTATTCTAGGTGGTGCAGTAGAGAGTTCAAGGCCTTCGGTCAGGAAGACTCAACTTCAAATCTGGCCTCAGATACTTCCTAGCTATATGACCCTGGCCAAATCACTTAACCCTGTGTGCCTCAGTTTCCTCATCTGTCAAATGAGTTGGAGAAGGACAAACTATTCCAATATTTTTGCCAAGAAAACCCCAAATGAGGTCACAGAGAGTTGGACATGACTAAAAAGACAGAAAACAACAAGAAGTTATTCCACTTTCAAACATAAATAGATGAACCAAGCAATATAAAGTAAGAAAAGGGGGGAAATGAAGCACAGTCCTCAATGTGAAGCCCTGGACAGTTAATCTCATCTATAAAAGGGTTGGCCTAGATGACTTCTTTCCAGCTTTAGATCTGTGAGATTTTTTTTCTTATTTATTTCAACTGTTTTAAGCCGTCATGATCCTAGTGCTTCATTACACTGTGAACGTTTTTTAAAAAAGTTTATTCTAAGTACTTCTGCCCATACTGAAGAAAAAGATTATAAATTACTTTAAATTATAGTAGTTGAACTCTGCATAGTGTTTTAAGATGTGTAAATGCTTTCATCTGTTACATCTTTTGACCCTCTCAGCAACTGTGAAAATATTCTATCTCTTTTCTCTCCATTATCTTGCTTTTGATCTGGATTATATTCCGGCTTTGAAATAGGGAATTTCTTTCACTTTGCCAACAACATCACAGGTCTGATCTAAACATCCTCCTTTATAAGTAATATTGACAAGGTCCTTTCTAAATATAATTCCAAGGGCTTAGTTCTGGCAAAGCAGCCTGGGATTTTGTCAAACCTGGCACTCTTGCAACACAGTGACTAAGGCTTTGTAAGAGAAAACTCTGGCCTCTTGCTTCTCTATTTAAAATTCTTCTCTTTTATGTAGTTTGTGAAACTAAAATATGTCTGGAAGTAGATTTCATTGGTGTAGGTAGCTTCTGGTGAGAATACTTTCTCTACCAAAGAGATGAACTACTCTGCAATTTAATATTTTTTTTCATCCCCATATGTTACTGGTGGTTATAGACTGGTGGTCACAGAAGCTAGTTCATGTAGAATGAAGACCTTTCATCAATCCATATAGTCTTTTTTTTTCTTTTTGGAGGGGGAAGGCAGGGCAATTGGGGTTAAGTGACTTGCCCAAGCTCACACGGCTAGTAAGTGTTAAATGTCTGAGGCTGCATCTGAACTCAGTTCCTCCTGACTCCAGGGCTGGCCGGTGTTCTATTTACTGTGTCACCTAGTTGCCCCCAAGCCAGACAGTCTTACTCTCAAAGTCTATACTGATGAATGTTTGCCACATTTGTTGTCTCTTCTGGAGCTTCACTCTGAGGGCAATGGAGAGGTACGTCCATGGTGGTTGTGAGCAGGCTGCCATGTCAACCAACCAACCATGAAGAGCTATCATGGTGAAATCAGCAAATAAACCAGTGCAAGATAGGGTTTATTCATGAGGCAAAAACTAGGGGTACCTGATGGACTGTATGTGTGTTCCACTGGTATCCTTGCATAGTCAAGAGAAAACAAGGAAGGCCCTCAGTATCCTGGGTGATCCTACTGGGGCAAATCTTTGAGAGGACATGGGTGAGAATTGCCCAAGATGAGCAGACAGGGAAGGGTTGTCACCTGCATTCCTGGAGGTACTTCCACATTGAAAAAGTCACACATGCATCTGGGTAATTTAACTATACCCTGTATAGCCTCTTGGTTGGCAACTGTGTGTTGTTTCTGTTAAGGAAAACCCAGTTAACTAAGTACTTTAGGAATATGGCACTACACTGATGGAAGTATTGTAAGATATCAGAGCTCTCTCTGAAGTTTTTCTTTCTCTCAGATGACAATGATTAAAGCTGTATTTGAGTAAATGCACTAATGTAATTATTGGGAAGGAGAGGAGGGAGAATGGGAGAGAAATCACTATTACTTAAAAGAGAGGAGAGGTGGGGCGTCTAGGTGGCACAATGAGTACAGCACTGGCCCTGGAGTCAGGAGGACCTGAGTTCAAATCCAGCCTCAGACACTTGACACACTTACTAGCCGAGTGACTTTTGGCAAGTCACTTAACTCCAATTGCCCTCCAAAACAAAAAACAAAAAAAAAAAAAGAGAGGAGAAGCATGTGCTATTATTATCTCCATGAGGAAACTGAGGCTGAGAGTGGTTAAGTGACCTACTCAGGGCCACCCAGCTAGCAAGGGTGTGAAGCCAGGTTCCAACTCAGGCTTTCTTGACTCTTAGTTCAGCCTGCACACTAGCATTATGTGACATAAGAACTCGGATCAAGGCAATGACAAGGCTGGTCTCTAGAGGGCTGCCAATGAAGCACGCCTCTCGGACTCAAAATGCAGGAAAAGACAGACATTTTTGGACCCAGTCAATGTGGGAATTTGTTTTTCTGATTATGCTTATTTGTTATGAGCGTTTTCTTTTGCTTCCTTTTAATTGTTCAACTTCAGAGGAGAACAAAAATAGGACTTTCTTAAAAATTCAAATTAAAAAACAAACACAAAAAAACAAAGCAAGTGACCCAGTATCTGCCAGACTTCACAACACATTAAAATGAAACCTGGATGGATAAGTAGAGTTCAATGGGCCTAATGCTCCCCAAACTCCATTCATACGGGGAGGAAGGTGGCAAAATGGACAGAGCACTGGGCCTCAGAGTCAGGAAGGCCTGAATTCGAATCTGGCCTCAGACACTATCTAAGTCAATGTTTACTAGCCTTAACCCTAGGCAAGGCACTTAACCTCCACCTGCCTCAGTTTCCTCACCTGTAAAAGGTGAATGATAATAGCACCTGCCCCCTTGCCTTGTTTTAAAGATCAAATGAGATCATAATTGGAAAGACTATATGAATGTTAGCTGTTATTATTGTAATTATGTTTAAAAACCCCTCCTCTTAAAGCAGAGCTGATTGAAGTCTGTATTCATGAGTACAGAGCACGCAATTAAATCATTCAAAATTAAACAGTCCTAAAAGAAACTAATTCAGAATAGTCGTCACCTAAGTGTTTTCTTTTGTTTTACTATGACTCTTAGGCCAGCTTTTAGTTCTTTCAGATTAAAATTTGAAATTTTTCTATGCACATTGTCTTCTTTAAAAAAATAAACCCAAATCAAACAACCTTTGGATGGCAATGAATAATTAATACAATCCTTGAAGTCATGTTAGATCATCAGCATTAAGCTCTGCTTAGTACCCACTTCTGAACTGAACATCATACTTTTTTATGTATGAAAACTTCTTATAATCTACCTTAGAAGGCCTATGGAACTTTAGAATATCTTAGTTGGGGTTTGGGAGTATTTAATCACATGGTAAAACTATATCCAGCACACTCTAAACTGGAAAAACAGGATTCATTTAAAAATACACACACATCACATTTGAACAATGTGATCATTAAAGCTCTGTACAGAGACAACCTGGAAGCTTTTTGCAGTCCCTTTTCAACTGAAATGTTATAGGGTTTTCCTTTTCTCATCCTCCCTGGAAAATATGTTTTCTTTTTTCCAAATGTCAAGTCCTTCAGCTCCTTCTCCAGAGACCTTAAATCTCAAAACTCTGATTTTTCATGCTCATTACTCCAAATCTCCTCTTACGTTATTAATGAGATTATTTTGTCATTTTGTAGACTCATGATTTCCCAAACACAAGGAACTTCCTCCATTGGTACAGACTGAAACCCATCCACACCTTCTCATTCTCATTCTGTAACTCTTATTCATGTTTTCCATAGAAGAGTTTGTGGTGGTGGTGGTTGTTAATAGATAGCATATAGTACTTTAAAGTTTACTAGCATTTTGGTTTTTTAAAATTACTTCTTTTTCAATTATCAAACATTTATTTTTCTTTCCTTCCTGCTTCTCAACTAGGCACTTAAAAAAAAAAAAAAAGGAAAACAAATCCTTGAAACAGATAAGTGTAGTCAAGCAAAACAAATTGCTATACTTGCCACACCCAAAAATGTGTGTCACATTAAATATATTAGTCTATTCCCTCTCTATCAAGATATAGGTAGCATTCTTAGTCATAGGTCCTTTGGAATCATGATTGGCCATTGCATTAATCAGAGTTCTTAAGTCTTTAAAAATGGTTCATTTTTATAATACAATTATTGTAGCATAATATAGTGTTCTCTTGGTCCTGCTCATTTCACTCTGTATCAGTTCATACAAGTCTTCCTATGTTTTTCTGAGTGTTTCTTCATTTCTTCATTTCATATAGCACAATAGTATCCTGTACATTATAAACTACAATTTGTTTAGCAATTCTCCAATTGATAGGGCACCTCCTTAGTTTTCAAAAAGATCTACTGTGATTTTGTTGTTGTTGTAAATATACAAAAGGTCCTTTTCCTCCTTCCTTGCTGTCTTTGAGGAATATTCTCATTAGAGGGGTATAGGCCTAAAAGTAGTATTGCTGGGATAAAGGGTATGCACAATTTAGTGACTTTGGGGGCCTGATTTCAAATTGCTTTCCAGAATGACTAGACCAATTCAAAGTTCTACCAAGTGTTCTTTTTTTTCCTCCCAGCCTCTCAAATATTTGTAAAATTCTTAGTGTAATGTCTGGCACATAGTAGGGACTTAAAAATGTTCTTTCCTTTCCCTTCCTCTCCAATATTTGTCATTTTCCTTTTTTTGTCCATTTTGCAAATCTGATGGGTATAAGGTGAAACCTCAGAGTTACTTTAATTTGTATTTCTCTAATTACTAGTTATTTGAAGCTTTTTTGTATGATTATAGATAGCTTAGATTTCTTCTCAAGAGAAATGCCTGTTCACATCTTTTGACAATTTATCAATTGGCACATGGTTATTATTCTTATAATTTGCATCAATTCCTTATGTAGCTTAGAAATGAGACCTTTGTAAGAGGAATAATTCAAGGATTTCCCCTAGTTAACCCGTTCCCTTTTAATCTTGGTTGTATTGGATCTTTTTGTACAAAACCTTTTAAATTTCACATAATAAAAACTCTCCATTTTGTCTTTTCTGTTCCTCTATATTCCTTGTTTGGTAACAAAATTCTTCCCCTATCCATGGGTCTGAAGGGTGATTTCTTCTTTGCTCCTATAATTGGTTCGTGATGGTTCGTGATTTGACCTTTTATATGTAGGTCATATATCCATTTATAGTTTATCTTGGCATATGGTAGGAGATATTGGTCTAAACTTAATTGCCGCTAAACTGCTGTCAAGTTTTCCTATGTTTTTGTCAAATTATGATTCCTTACCCCACTAGATTGGGTCAGTCAGTCAATGAACATTTATTAAGTACCTTCTATATGCCAGGAACTATAATAAACAATGGGAATATAAATATGAAAAAGAAACAGTTCTTGCCATCAAGGACCTTAGAATCTAATGGGGAAAGACAGTACACAGAAGTAAGTTTAAAAGGAACGAGGTATTAGGGAATAAAGGACTTCGTCTAGGGCGGTGGTTCTCAACCTTCCTAATGCCGCGTCCCTTTCATAAGTTCCTCATATTGTGATAACTCCCAACCGTAAAATTATTTTCGTTGCTACTGCATAACTGTAATTTTGCTAGTTATGAATCGTAACGTAAGTATCTGATACGCAGGATGTGTTTTCATTGTTACAAACTGAACATGACCCACAGGTTGAGAACCGCTAGTCTAGGGTGAGGCATGATGAAGTCAAAAGAAGTCAGTTGAAAAACTAAGAAACAAGGTCCTTGGTTTTCTTGAATACTAGGATATAAAGTTCTTTTGCTTCCATGCATCCAATCTGTTCCAGTGATCGAACTCTTTATTGCATCATCAGCACCAAACTGCTTTGTGCAAAGCACTTTGTGTGTTTATCTCATTTGGTCCTAACAACAGCTCTGTGAGTTAGGTACTATTACTGACTCCCTTTTACAGATGAAGAAAACGAGGCTGTGCCCAAGGTCACAGAGCTAGTAGGTATTTTAGGTTTGATTCATAAATAGACCTTCACGACTCTTGTGTTCCAGCCAACTCTGCAGTAAGTCATCCAGCTGCCTCCAGCACACTGCAGGCTCTCCTTTGCTTATGCCTGCTATTATTATTGTGGTTTAAAACGTCTTGCATTCCAGTGGAGACCTTGGGTTGTGTGTTGTCCCTCATTCTTTCTGCAAGATCACATTGCTTCCTTTTTGAGTTCTAAATATTCCTGAGGACATGCTTTTGTGGCCCCTCTTGTGCCAACATCATTGTTAGTGTCATCCTGAAGCCAGACTACATCTGTCATGCATCTTTCCATTGCCTTTTATCTCTCCTGCAGGTTTCAGTTTTCTGGAAGTGTTATAATCCACCATCTGCAATTGTCACTGGAGAAAAAATGAGGTTGAGAAAATGTGCTTTCACACTAAGGGAGTGGCTTAGGATTGTTGAAAGCACTATGCAGTTCTCCAGATGAGAGCCACACATGTTGGTTTTTCATATTTAAATGTTTCCCTTGGTCTTGCTCCTGTGTGTGTTTGTATGAAAATCTAGGTAAAAACATTCTGCATTCACTTTGTTTTTCCAATGTGAAGGGATAGGTCAATCTTTTCTGAGTGACTGTGAAGTGATTGAGAAGGCCATGTCGTGTTTTGGATCATGTTGAATGGATGAAATGTTATCTTATAAGTAGGATTATTTGGAAATCTATTCATGGCTAAATCTAATGGCTTTTTCTCAGTTCTCATATTTCTTGATGTCCCAGCCATATTTTATACTGTCAACTTTATCATTTTTTAGCTTACATGATGTTGGTCTTCTTAGTTCTCCTGATTTTTTTTGGTCTCCTTTCCAGCTTCATTTAATTTCCCTGTCATTAGCTATAGAAAATTGAGATTCAGTACTAAATACTCGGCTTTCTCTATTGCCATTTCCTCTTGAAATGCATCTACTTTTATTAATGAAGATATATCACATCAACATACTTTGTTGTTAGAAAAAAAATTTTTAATCATAAGTTGGAGATATATAGAAGGCAGTAGGATGCTGTCCAAGATTATAGGACTGTGACTTTAGAGGCCATGATATTAAACAGGAAGAAACTGATGCCCAGAGTGGGTCCTATTCCTAGATTACTGCAACAGTCCTCTAATTAGTTCTTCTGGTTCAGGTATCCAATTCATTCTCAAAAAAAGATAGCAAAATAATTTTCCTAAAGCAGGGCTGTCCATATTATTTCCTGGGTTCAAGAAGCTTCAGTAGCTCCTGACTGTCTATGAGATAAAATGGAAATTGCTCAGCCTGGCCTTTAAAGCCATCCAGGATCTGGCTTCAGTCTACCCTTCTGTACTCATTTTATATGACTTCCAGTGACCCACTCTGTTCCAGTTAAGCTGGCCAGTTTGCTTTTCTCTGACACTATCATTCCACTCCAAACAGGTGACACGTCCTGCATGGAATGCACACCTGGCTTCCTTCAATTCTCAGCTCATGTTAATTGTCAGAACACTGTTCCTCCTTAGACAACCTTACCTATTATATCCTTTTAGTCAAATGCAAACTCCTTGAAGGTAGGAACTGTTTTGTCTACATATACATGGAAGTCAATCAGTTAATAAACAATAAACTACTCTGTGCCAAG
>JAQQSV010022981.1:0-10467 GCA_028646515.1 Pseudochirops corinnae
ACTCTGCTTCCAGAGGGGAGAGCTTTGTCCCAAATTGCTGGGGTGTTTGTAGCTTCCAGAGCTATTAGGAGGGTACTGTATCTGCAGCCTCCACAAACTCTGGCTCACTGGTCACACACCTCAGGACCACCACCCAAGACCGCGATCCAGATCCAGGCAGGTTAAAGCAAGAGCAATTACACTCTGAATGTTCACTTGGCCCACCTATGATCTGTAGACTGCGAGCTCTGAAGCAGTCACATGGAGGCAGCTGCCGGGCTGCTGCACCTCCACTACTTCTCACCACTTCTAGCTCTGGGGTAAGGGCCGGACCTGCTCCTCTATCCCCCCCAGTCCAACAGAGTTTTACACTGACCTCTCACTTTTTCTTTGGCATTTATGGGTTGATAATTCTGGAAACTGCCACAGCTGCTGGTGATCCACTCTCCTGAAGTCTGCTGCAGCTGCTGGTCGGGGCCTCCTTGGGGCTAAAACCATGGGCTCACACAGAGCTGGCACTGTGATAAACCTTTCCTATCTGCCTGCCCGGCTATCTTCAGCCAGAGATTTATTTCTCTCTTTCACTTTGTGGGTTCTGTAGCTCTAAAGTGTGTTTAGAGTCATATTTTATAGGCATTTGAGGTGGTTATGGGGGGGAACTCACAAAGTTTTCCTGTTTCTATGCTGCTGTCTTGGCTCTGCCCTCCAGTCCATTCTTAAAGAAAAGAGTAGCATTCCTCCTCTTAATAGGTGTTTCTAGGTGTAGTTGCTGACAAATGTCACCTAATGACTCCCCTGGAACGGCTTCAAATTTCGCAACTTGTTTCAGAAAGGGGACTTGTGTGACATACTGAAAGAATATTGGTCCAGGAGTCAGGAGACCACAATTCAAATCTGGGCTCTTCTACTAATTTGCTATTTGACTTTAGGCAAGCCTTCTCCTCTTTCTGTACCTCATTTTCCCCATCTGTGAAATTAGTTATTTACACTATATTGTCTCTAAGGTCTCATGTAACTCTAACCTTGTGTTCTAAATACTACTACTAATACCTCACAGCAGGCCCTGTCTGAGTAGGCATGTTAATCTTTTTCCTTTGCTCTGCTAAGGGTCATGGACAACTGATTTTGCTCCCATAATTTTAGTCCCCTTGCTAAGCTCCCTCACTCTCACACCAGGCTGAACTGTGAGAGAGGCAAGAGTATTCTATAGGATCTCTCTCAGCACCCTTCTTTGAAATCTAAGTTTTAGCACCCCATCATTTGCATTCTCAGGAAGGTCTGAGGTTGGGATTGCACAGTTCCTTGTTATTTAAACAAATGAGAATCAATGGCATGTGTGACAGAGACAAAGGCCTCAGACATCAAGAGCGGGTCCCAGGGGATTAGAATGAGACAAAGAACAAAGAACAGATCTGTTGACCGCACACATTTAAAGGACTGGTTTTATTTTATATCCCAAGACTTCTTGCTTGCTCCCACAAGAAGCAACCTACCACCATCACCCTGATCACCCCCCCTTCCTCCCCACCATTTTTCACCTCTGGAATTATAATCAAATCAATACTGTTATTGCTACTGGAAAGTACAGGTCAATCAACTATCCTGTGGCTTCACTCACCATCTTTGTGTCTTCCCATACAAACCACAACTGATTTCTCTGGCCACTACTCCCTATCTGTGCTAGCTTACACTATTCTAATATAAGCTCTTTGAGGGAGGCAGAGCCCCTTAACACAATGCTTACCCTATAGTAAGCACTTCCCTCCATTGTCATTCATTCATGTATTTAAGACTGCTACTGGGGCGGCTAGGTGGTGCAGTGAGTAGAGCACTGGCCCTGGAGTCAGGAGGACCTGAATTCAAATCCAGCCTCAGACACTTAACACAAAACTAGCCTTGTGACCTTGGACAAGTCACTTAACCCCAATTTCCACCTCCAAAAAGCAAAAAAAAAAAAAAGACTGCTACCCCTGATTCTACCATTTCTATGGCACATCCCTTGTCTTGCCAGTGTTAGGTCTAAGTTGACTGGGAGGGGCCTGCTTTGAAGGGTTCCTTTAAGGATCAGAACAGGTAGCACCCTGAGCACCTTTAGGAAAAAAACAACCTTGCCAGTACTAATTGCCTCAGACTATGCTATGACCTACCTACTCTTGGGGAGACCTTCATCTACACCCTTGGATTTGATCTCTTGGTTTGAATATTTTGGAATGCTGCTCCTTTTTTTCCTTTTATTTGAGTCTTCTTGTATAAAATTACTAATATGGAAATGTTTTACATAATTACATGTGTATAACCTATATCTGATTGCTTATCATCTCAGGGAGAGGGGAGGAAAGGAAGGAGAAGAGGGAAGGATAGAATTTGGAACTCAAAACTTTAAATAAAAACATGCAAAACAGTAAGAAAAAATTCTATAAATAACAATAGTTTAAAATAATAATGATTATGGCTCACGTTTCTATAGTACTTTAGAGTTTATGAAACACTTTCCTTCCAACAACTGAGGTAAGCATTTTATAGATTAAGAAACATGCTGATGCCATACATGTAGTGCATTGATCCTCAGAAATGCTACTGCCCTAGTTCCTAGAATCAACTAAAATCAGAACCAGAAGGGACATTTAATATCATCTAGTCTATGCCCCTCATTGTACAGGTGAGGAAAAGTGAGGCATGAGGTGCAATGTGAATCACTAAAGGTTACAGTATTTTTTTATTTGCACCTATGGTTACATCTGTGTAGGGAATTCTCCTCCCTTTGGGATTATTCCCTTCCCTGATACAGCTCAACAACTTATCTGTAACTTAGTCATTACTTGGGACACTGAAAAGTCAAGTGACTTCTCAACAGTCACACATCTAGTGTCAGAGGTAGGTCTTGAATACAGGGCTTCTTGACTCCAAGCCTCTAGTCATTATGCCACGCTAGCTCCTTAATTATAATAGTAAATTAGCTATTCTCAGCAAAATAATGATGACAATCCCAAAAGACTAATAACAAAGCATGCTACCCACCTCCAGAGAAAGAACTGATATTGATTGAATACAAACTGAAGCATACTATTTTCCCTTTTCTTCTTTCTTTTTTTCTCTTATTTGAGTCTTCTTGTACAAAATTACTAATATGGAAGTGTTTTGCATAATTGCAGATGTATAACCTATATCTGATCCTTACCATCTCAGGGAGAGGAGGAGGGGAGGGAGGAGAAGAGGGAAGGATAGAATTTAGAACTCAAAACTTTAAATAAAAACATTTGAAAAAGTAAGAAAAAATTCTATAAATAACAATAGCTAAAAATAATGATGATTATGGCTCACATTTCTATAAGTACTTTAGAGTTTATGAAACACTTTCCTTCCAACAACTGAGGTAGGCATTTTATAGATTAAGAAACATGCTGATGCCATACAAGTAGCAGAGAAAGGATTCAGGGCTTAACCTCAGATTTTCCAACACTAATTTCAATCTCTTTGCATCAGATTATGGTCCTGTTTTGCTGTAGCACCATTATAGTGTCTCCCTCAGATGTAGGGAGTCATAAAGTCATAAACTCACTCTGCCTCAGGGAGTCATTCACTTACCTTGGTAAGAACCGTGGGTGCCTTAACTATCCCCTTCTCAACTAGGGTTGATTCAGTTGAGCTAGTGAGCTGAGCAGGTCAAAGAGGATGATGTTTCCTTAGGTCAATAGCATTTGACAGTACAGCTGTAGTCCCCTGTGATAGCACTGTTATCAGAGAAATAGTCAGCACCATGGTCAGGGCACAGTCCTGAACTTACAAGCCTTGCTGTTGTTGCTGCTGCTGCTGCTGTTGCTGCAGGAGTGGTATTACCCGGAATATTATAGAAGGAGGAAAGGCTGTTACTGGGTGGCAGTTTAGGTGGTTGGAACCCTGATAGCCAGATCCAGATGAATCTCTGAGGCTTGGGAAAGGTAGGACCATATTACCTGGGTTTCTGATGGAAGGAAAGAAAGAAGGAAAGTATATACTATGTGCCTAACATTGGGCTAAGTGTTTTACAAATACTATCTAAGTTGGTCTTCACAACAACCCTGGGAAGTGGGTACTGTTATTATCCCCATTTTATAGGTGAGGAAACTGAGGCTGAAAGACTTTAAATAACTTATTATTATCCCAATATTACACCTGAGGAAGCTGAAGCAGTCAAGAGGTTCAGCGCCTTGCCAAGGGTCACAAAGCTAGGAAGTGTCCGGAGCTCGATTTCCTAACTCCAGGCCCAGAACTCTACTTTGTGCCTTTATCTCAAAGGAACAATGAGGTGATGGTGGGTGTGCTTCAGTGCACCTTCCCTGGGTATTTTGTGTCCTGTGGCAGGGCTTGAGATGGACTCCATGAGACAAAAAGTCAGTATTTCAGGAAGGCCTGATTCTGAGCTGAAAAGACCTTTCAGAGACAGCCAAGCAGCATTTCTGCTATAGAGATTGTCCTGAGACTTTGCCCCTCCCACCCTCAGGATATGTTGAGCCCAGATATAATGCCCTCCTAGAACATCCAAAGATCTTTCCTCCAGTTCCAGCCAACAGCAAATCATCTGAAATAAAGGAATCCAATTCCCATTTCTCACTTACCACAGGTCATCAAAATGCAACTGAAGAAGCAATGTTTACTCCCAAACCCTTTCCTGCTTCTTTTCTTGACAACAGACAATCTTGCTTTCTCTAAATATTAAAGTTCTTGTCAAAACTCAGAATCCGAGGGATCTGGAAATAAACCTGGAAACTTGCTAACTACCATTTCTCTGCTGGTGTAGCAGAAAAAAGAACAGAGATAATCAAGACACAGAAGACCCAAATTTCAGTTTCATCTCAGGGCCACTTACTGGCTAGGTTACCTTGATCAAGTCCTTTTTCTATGGGCCTCAGTTTCTTTCTCTGTAAAATGAGGGGGCTAGATGAGATGAGCTAGTTTAAAGCACTCTTCTTGTTCAGACATAGCAGGCCTATTCACTTATTCTGTGATTCTCTATTCTGTCTTACTTCCTAGGTATTCTGAGGTTCCCCCACATGATTACCTCTGACATTTAATTGAAAGAATCACTTTTTCCTAGGCAACCTATTTTGAATCGACCCCTTTGATGGTCACTCATAGCAAACTAGCATCACAGGTGAGTGGCCAGGGATCAAGGTTACTCATCAAATGCCTGGTGTGGCTCAGGATGCTACAGTCTCCCCAGGCAGCTATTGATTTTGTGGTTCTTGGGGAAGTGGTGTCTTATTCATATTTTCAAGTTCTATTATGGCTCCGAATGAGGCTTCTTCGGCTTCCTGTGGCTTCATAGCCGCAAAATCAATTATGACTTCAATAGCACTCTTACAGTACAGTATTTGTGAAAAGAAAATTGAAAAATTATTACCTGATGGATGAGAAATGGTTTTGGCATTTAAAAAAAACCCAGAAAATGCTCTTCCATATCTCTTCTAAATGATGGCTGGTGTTGACATTAGCATTTATGTAACTCATCCCATCCTGGGAACGAATGCATTCTATGTCTTAAAAGCAGTAGAGACCATTACAATGGGCTATCATCGTCCTTCAAAAGAGTTCACACCAGCCCTCCTGTGCCAGCCCCCAACCATATGAAACTCATAATTGTTAACATTTGGGGCAGGAACATTGCAAAGGCAGACCCCAGGCTGAGAGACATCATGGTCCCATTAAATGGAAGCCAGGATGGATAAGGGTAGCTGCCCTCTGTCCAAAGGCCTGTCCACTCAGTGTGAGGCATAGAAGGCTGGTACTCAATGAGGCATTAGATACCATCTTTTCCAACCCTACCATTTTACAGATGAGGAAACCAAGGCACAGAGAGTTTAAGTTGCTTGAGGAGGGTAACACAGTCAGTAAGTGTCTTGGAGTGGGATTTGATTCCAGGTCTTTCTGACTCCAAGTCCAGTGGTTCTGTCCACTATACTAATAGTGCCTCATCACAGTAATAGTTCTGTAGATGAGTTGAGTTACATGATAATCAACAGTAGCCATCATTAAGAAAAGATATGGAAAAGCATTTTCTAGAGTTTTCTTAAATGTCAAAGTCATTTCACATTCATCATGTGATAATGTTTCATTGGGTAATAAGACACAGATTTGTAATTTTATGTTTTACCTAGACTGGCTCTTTCATCAGTGTAGGGAGATACCAATGAGGAAATTCCTCTACTATGGCCTGGCTATGGGTTGGTCAAGGAACACATTGTGGCTTGGTGGGACAAGCAATGGATTTTAGTTCAACCTGGGGTTGAATTCCATTCTTAGGACTAAGCATTTTTCTAAGCCTAAGATACTGCTAAACAGGTAGTATGGTAGAAGAAGCTACCATAATAAGTAGTAAGCTCCCTGTCTTTGGAAGTATTCAAGTGAAAATGTGATATTCATGTTGTAGAGTAGGCTCTCTGCTCAGATGTGGATTGGACAAGTGAGTCATTGTGGTTTAGTGGACCCAGCAATGGATTTCAGGTCAGAGGATCTGGGTTTGAATCTTGCCTCTGTTTCTTACAGCCTTTGGAGCTGAGTGGCACAGCAGGTAGAGCACTGGACCTAGAATCAGGAACCAGACAGTCAGGCAATAAATAGTTGACAAGTGTCTGCTGTGTGCACGGTAGGAATACACATAAAATCAAAGACAGTCCCCACTGTTAAGGAAGTTACAATCCAATGGGGGATGACACATAAAGGGAAGCTGAAAACGGGCATGGAAAAGGTACATGGTGTGGGGACATACTGGAGAGGTTCAAAGAAGTCCAGAAGCAATGTAGCTGGTGGGAAATGGGCAGAAAAACCCTGCTGAGCACCCTCCTGAAATAGAGGCCCTGGAGCTCATGACCTTGCCCTCCAGGCAAAGAAAATTTGAATTCAATCCAACTTCAATAATTGACTAGCTGGGACACTAGGTAAATCACTGAACCTCTATCCATATCAGTTTCCTCATCAGTAAAATGGGAATAATAATAGCACCTACCTCCCAGGGCTTGGGGGAAGATCAAATGAGATAATATTTGTAAATTACTTTACAAACCCTAAAGTACTATTTACATATGTATGTATGTGTGTGCACATATATGTATATGTATGTATATATGTTAGCTTTGATTATAATTACAATGTTTCTGATTTTTTTCTCTTAGAATGAAGTTGTGATTTAATTGATATAGGGAACTACTAATAAGAACATCTACCAATACAGATTAGGAACTGCTCTGCAACTTAAAGTCTTAGAGAACAGCACTGAGAAATTAAGTGACTTGCCCAGGGTCACACTGCCAGGGTGTGTCTGTGGCAGAACTTAAACCCAGGTCTTGACTCTGAGGCCAGCTCTTTATCCACTATTTTCATTGTTGTTGTTCAGTCATTTTTCAGTTGCATCTGTATGGGATGAGTGAAAACTTCTCAATTTGGGGTGGTTAACTTTTCAAATTGCTTCTGTCAATCACTTTTATCTTCCTTTGTCTGTTTTCTCACCTTGGTGGGACCCTCTCCTTATCTTTCCTTGCTGTCCCAGTTGGGGAAGTATCTGGTGAAGTATGCCTCTCCGCCAATGAGAGGGGAAACAGTCGGAGAGGGGTCTTGACTAAGTTAGGTTATAAATTCCAGCACTATCTTTTGTAACTTGCCTCTTCTCCATGAGTCATGGGGAAGACTGCCCTCTTCTCCCAGGGAAGAGAATAAAGTCCTGTTCTTATCCTAAGAGATCTCTGTGTTTATTTCTTTTCACTAAATTAAGGATGAAGGATATTTTTCATCCCAAACACATCTGACTCTTTGTGATCCCATTTGGGGGTTTCTTGGCAGAGATTCTGGGGGTGGTTTGCCATTTCCTTCTCCAGCTCATTTTACAGATGAGGAAACTGAGGCAAACGGAGTGAAGTGACTTGCCCAGACTCACACAGCTAGGAGTGTCTGAGACCAGATTTGAATTCAGATCTTCCAGGATCTATAATCTATCCATTATGCCACTTTGCTATTTTGCTATTATTGCACATCCTATGCACTTATGAGATGCTAATTAAATTGAAGGATAAGGGATGGCTCTTACCCCCAAGGAGTTTATTTCATAAGATTAAAAATGTATTGTCTAGTCCAACCAACTAAGTGACACAAGAGGGAGCTGGGGTCCAGAAAAGTTAAGTGACTTGCCCAAAGTCAAACAGGTAGTAAGTGGTAGATCCAAAATTTGAACTCAGGTCTTGTGACTCCAAGTCATGTTCTTTGTTCTTCATCATACTGCCTCTAATTACAATCAATCTAATTTGGATGACAAACTATGCACACACAAAACGATTAGGAAGCAATAAAAGACAATGGATGGCTATGCACTAAGTGGTATCAGAAAAACTCTAAGTGCAATAGGGAGAGGGTAGTCTGGAAAGTGTTTGTGGAGGAGATGGGAAATGGGATCTTAAGATTACACATTTAGATTTGAAAGAGACTTCAGAGATCATCAAGCTCAACTCTCATTTTACAGATGAGGAAACTGAGGCCCAGAGAGGTTTTTTTTTTCCCCCCCAGCACTCATTAAGAATCATATCTATAGAGCTGGAAAGGGCTTCAGAGAGCATCCTGTTGAACCCCCCCCCCCCCCTGTATTTTGCAGGTGGGGAAACTGAGACGCATATAGGTTTTTCAAAAGCACTCATTATAGGCTCATAGCCTATAATGGAGCTGGAAGGGGCCTCAGAGGGCATCTAGTCTAAACCCTTTATTTTACAAATGAGGAAACGGAGGTCCAGAGAGGTTTTTTTCACCTCCCCAAGCACTTGTTAAGGATAATAGCCATAGAGCTGAAAGAGAACCCAGAGGAATCTAGTCTAAATCCCTCATTTTATAGATGCAGAAACCAAGGTCCAGAGAGGTTAAATGATTTGCCCAAGGGCACTCAGCTAGGAAATGTCATAGTGAAGACTCAGACCCAGGTTCTCTGCCACCAAATCTACCTCTTTACAATGAAATAACTTGGGTGAGATTCAGTTATGTTCTGTCAAACGTTAAATATTTCACTGTTTATCACAATATAAACCGGGCAGCAATTCTTAGAAATAGATAATATTAGGGTCAGAAGTCACCTTAACTGCCATCTGGTTCAACCTCCTCATTTTCTAGGTTAGCAAACTGAGGCCCAGAGATGGGGAAGCTCTTTGCCCAAAGCCTCTCTTTCCACTAGTCAGTAAGAGAAGAATGCAATTGCCTCAGGGCTAGAGCCTGGGTCTGCCGCTATCTGCAGAATCAGAATCATGGTGGTGTTAAGATTTCCCTACTGAGTACAACAGGGAGGATATCACAAATTATTTTCCCTAACATTGATTTCCACTCAGTTGAGATTAGTGCAAAAGCCACTAATGCTGAGTTATGTTTATTGTTTGTTTACAGTACATTATGGCTAATGCCTCACTATTCACAATACCCTGTATTTTTTTGGCTCATTTATTTCTGAAAGAGCAGTGGGGATATGGTCCTTCCCCCTTAAGTGATGGACAGGCTTAAGCCAACAGAAACACGTGCTTAAATATGCACGTCTACCTTTCCTTTACCTTAGATCCCATTGAGTTGTTCTTCCTCCATTAGCTCATAAACCCTCATGATTTATGAAAGCTGCTAAAGTCAGTGTCTCAAAAACAGATCACCCAAAGAGAATGGTGCTGTCTGCGAGGATGCAGAAAGCAACAACAATTCCATTTGTGGGGAGGGGGGAGACATTACCCGAGTGTTCTTGTTTGAAGATTCTTTTTGCAGGTCTCTAGCAAATCTCAGGGGCTCCTTCAATTCCATCATTTCCATTCGTCTCTTCCCATTTCTGGACCACCATACCCCCTCCCCTCTCTTCCAACACACATATCTATTTCTAATGTGTTGCTCAGTGCCTTAAAAATAGTTCAGATGCTCTCCTACATCCTCAAACTTCCCCATCTCCCCTTTCCCCCACTCTTTTGCTTTACTGACAAAATTAAGGCTATTCAGTGTTAGCTCCCTCTTTTCCTTTTCTCTTCATCTAGGAACCTCTAGACACCATTCCCCACTGCTTTTTGAAAATTTATTTTATTTTGAATTAACAATCATTCATTTTCTCTCCCTCCACAATTGAAAAAGAAAAACAATTGTAAGATATATTCATAGTCAAACAAAACAAGTTCCCACATTGATCACATCCAATATACATAGAGTGCTCCAAAAGTCTGAGTGCAGTTTTAAGCTTCTTTTTTATATGTCTATGTATGTATATCATATTGTATCATATATCATATCATATCCATCTATCTATCTTGCACATTGACTCTTTTCACCTCTCTGTCAGAAAATGGGGCAACATGCTACCTCATTGGACCTATGAATCATGATTGGTCATTACATTATTCCGAGTTTATAAATCCTTCAAAGTTATGTCTTTCAATGTTGTTGTTAATATATACATTGTTCTCTTGGTTATGTTCACTTTACTCATACTCAGTTCATACAAGTCTTCATAGATTTCTC
>JAQQSV010022982.1:0-10467 GCA_028646515.1 Pseudochirops corinnae
TCGACTGGGGGAGGGGGGACACACTGGGTTGGCTGTTTTGGGGCGGTGGGTAGGGGGAAGAGGGGGAAAAAATATGTAACTCAAAATCTTGTGGAAATGAATGATGCAAACTATAATAAAATTAAAAAAAAAAAAAGAATGAGTTTTCAATGTATGGAGTAATATTTAAAAAATGGTGAGAATGATCTGCCTGCTACTGTGTGACTCAGTCATTTAACTCTGTCACATTGAGCCAGTTAGACAGTTGGATCTCTGTGGTTTCTTTTAGCCTCCAGAGTCCTGTGATTATTTATCTTATGAAATAATATTTATTTAAGATGTGGCCTAGGACCCAAGATTTATTTCAGGCTGTATAAATTTGTTAATTTGCATCTCCCTAAATACAAAATTCAATTCAGCAAACATTTAAGCAATTACTGTAATGCAGATCAGATAACTAATCAACAGATATTAAACCTCTACTATATATAGCCTGGCACTGTGCTGGATCTCAGGGATCTATGTACAAAGAATAAAATAATCCCTACTCATAAAGCACTTTAATTTTATTGAGAGAGATAAAAGGGCATGCAAAATATATACAGCATAAATATTAAAGTGAATAAATATATATATATATGTGTATGCACACAAACACACACAATATACATATATATTCACATACACACACACATATATGTAAATAGTTAACTAAAAGTCATTTGGGCAGGAGAGCACTAGCAATTACCAGTAGAAAAGGCTTCATGCATAAGATGGTGCTTGGGTGGAATCTTGAAGAAAGAGGTAAGAAGGGACTGCTTTCCAGGCACGTGGACTCAAGGTCCTAAGTGCTGGGGGAAGTGTAAGGATTAGATGATGCAGGGTCATTGCTGTCTTGGAGATTGTAGAATTGTAGAGGGATATGATAAATCTTCACATAAGTATTTCACAAAATACACAGTTTCATTGGAGGGATGCAAAGCATAGGTATGATGGGGATTGGATGGGAGACCTCTCCCATGGGGCATACTTGGGGATGGGGGGAGATGTCATCCCATAAAGTATAGGTGGAACTGAGCTGAGGTTGTGCCATGGCTGTTTGGGGAAGTTCATCATTAGTACCATGCTGGTTGTTGAATTTTGTGCAAGATGGTTTAGGTTATAGACTCAGCTCTGCTCTTCAGGATGCTCTCTTCCCCCATCTGACCATCCTCCCTTTACTCTCACCTTTTCTCAATCCCCCGACATAGGAAACAGCATGGGTGAAGGAATAGAAATGTGTTCATGTGACCTAGTATAGTCCAGGTTGGTTGGAGTACAGAGAACATGAAAGGAGATGGGAGAATAGCTGGATCTGAGGCTACAAAGGTAGGATGGTACCAGATTATGGAGGGCCTTATTAATCGGGAACTTCTGAAGACTTTTGGATTGAGGTATCTGTGGAGCATATTTATGCTTAAGGAAAATTGGTCAGGCAGTGATTTGAAGGGTAAATTAGAGACAGGAGAGAGGAGAGACTCGACCATCTATTAGAAGGCTGTTGCTATATTCTAGGTGGCTGATAATGAGGACCTGTACTAGAATGGTGTTGGTAGAATTGAGAGAATGGATCAGGTATGAGTGAGTTGAGCAGTTAGGTGGCATGGCCTGAAGTCAGGAAGACCCATCTTCTTGAGTTCAAATCTGGCCTCATTTACTAGCTGTGTGACCTAGGGCAAGTCATTTAACCCTGTTTGCTTCAGTTCCCTCATCTGTAAAACGAGCTGGAAAAGGAAGGGCAGACCACTCCACTGTCTGCCAAGAAAACCCCAAATGGGATCGCGAGGAGTCAGACACAACTGAAAAAAAACCTCCTGAACAAAAGTGAGGTAGAAGAGACAGAGCTTGATAACTGATTCACAGTGTGAGGGGTGGGGAAGGAAAGAACCACAGATAATAACTCCTAAGAGGCTGAATGAATGCCATTGACAGAAGTGATGAAGTCAGAGAGAAGCATGGGTTAGGGAGAAGGGTGTGAACTCAGTTTGTGGTGTGGTGAATTTGAGATGTTGGAGCCACATTAAAATGTTTTTAGGCAGTTCGAGATAGAGGTAGGGATACAGATTTACTTTTAAGTTATATGGTTAGAGATGGTAGTAGAAGCCATAAGAGTGAATGAGATTGCCAGGGGGAGAGTATAGAGCAAAGAAAGAAGGGAGGCCAAGGACAGAGCCTTAAATACCCATGATGCTGTCATGCATTCATTTATTGGGTTTTCTGTGAGATGCAGATACATAGAATTGAAATTATTGTACTCAACTAGTAGGACTCATGAATGGCTGTCATTCTTTATTGTAGACCCTACCAGACTATTTAGTACTTAATAGTACTTAATGAACCTGAATTCAAAGAGACAGCTTATGTGTAATTAAAGGGGGCATTTCTAAGTTGTGCTTTATTTTTAAAAGTTGAAATTTAGTGGTGTCTAGAAAATGATTTTTAAAAACTGATCAGTTAATTGTCAGTGATTTAAAATATTTGAGATTGTGTTCATAACTTTGTGAGCTACCTTTTTGCTGCTCTTAGATACTGTTTTAATTTTTAAAATCTTTTATTTAATATTACACTTTAAGAGTTTGCACAAAGTATTTCACATTCTTTGTCTCATTTGAGCCTGTCAACAACCCTGTGACATAGGTATTATAGGTATTATCCATATTTCACAGATGAAGAAATTGAGTCCTATGGAACTCTCAAAGACACTCAGGTCTTAAGACTTCAGAGTCAATCCTTTTCCCAGTATGTTTACTGGATCTTTTCAACATTCGATCTCTCATGACCAGTTTTTGCCTTATAACTTCTTTGTTGCAAAATATAGGCTTGTGCATGCATGTGTATGTGTGTGTTTTTCTTCAAGATGTGTATTAACTGTTTTGAGATATCTTTGTCAAACCAGGCCTATACTGGTATCAATAAAGGGTGGTTATGATAGAGATTATGGCTACCTGTGTTAGTGATGGTGTCTTGGGAAGCACTGCCAAATTGACTGTTTATACTGGTGCTTGTAGTTGTGATAATCTCTTCAAGAGGACTATTTTTGAAATGACTGTAGAGTTCTTATAGGTATTTGATGTTTTGGATGTAATTTTAAGTAAGAATTTAGAAGGTATTAGGTAATAGTGATGTCACATGTAAAGGTAGTACCCCAAACAATCTTCAAATCCCGGGGTTGAACAAGCAACTAATTTGCACTAACCAATGTAACAAATTTAAATCTGGACCCTACAGCTAAAACTTTTAAAAAAATATTGCTGCACAGTTCAGTGTCTTCTGAAATACCTATGAAATTGCTTCCTTTTATGGCTTCTGAGCATTGCAATACAATATCCAGGTGGTTGCCACTATTTAGATCCTTGCTGTGTTTATGTGCCTTGTTCATTAGGCCAAATACATACATGAAGTAATAGGTCATCCTTGGTAACGCTGTGGTTATTAATTGTGCCCCAATGATTAATATTAATAATCTTATTAATAATAGCCAATACATATAATCCTGAAAGATTTTCAAAGTGTTTTACATATATTGTCTCATTTGATCATCACAACAACCTTTTGAGGGAGGTGTTATTATTATGCCCCTATTATAGATGAGGAGACAGAGATTAAGAAGGGTCAGATGACTGATCAAACAGATGACAAATGTTTGAGACAGACTTTGGACTCAGATCTTCCTGATTCCAAGGCTCGTGCTCTGTTCTCTGTACCACCAGTCCTATATACATGTTGAAATCCTTGTGGTAATCATCTTGTATTTACTCTGATGAGCTTTCACGTTTTTATAGATAGAATAGTTTCTCATTGATGCCAGAATTATGGGATTCCTCTGCTTCTAAAGAGTTAAAGTTTCAAATCAAGTGTCTGAGTTTCTTTGATTTCAGTCTCTAGAGATTGTCAAGATACGAACATACCATCTTGTATCTTGCCTATACCCGGTATAGGCCACATCCCTAAAGTGAAATCTCTCTGTCTCTCTCTGCCTCTGTCTCTCTGTCTCTGTCTGTCTCTCTGTGTGTGTCTCTCTCTCTCTCTCTCTCTCTCTCTCTCTCTCTCTCTCTCTCTCACACACACACACACACACACACACACACACACACACACACACACCCATTCCGATATAACCCCATGGGATTTCCTCTTTTTTAGGGGGACACATGCATATATGTACATATACATAATATAGGGAATGTATAAGTTTATTATTTTTTACATGTGCTTAAAATACTGATTATTATAGATTTCCCTGAGACTATATAAAGTAGATTGGGGAAAAGTGTAGTCTCTATTTAGATCAAAACCTTATCTGGTAAATGCTCATTGACTGTAATCATACTATAAAAGTATTGGCTATAATCTGAAATTCTAATGAAGTCTGACAGTTACTCCCACCATAAACTTCTCCCTCTCAAGTCCGGTCAGATTAATTGGATAAAGAAGGTGGGGTGAAGGTTGGAGTATGAGCTATAGTAGAGTCAGAAGTTAATCAACTTTCTATGTTTTCTTGAAATCCACTTTATTGAAAAGTAATATTCACTTAGCTTCAGTATTTGGACAAGTAGAGATTAGTGCACTGATGGTGTCATGGATAGATACTGAACTTGGAAGCAGGAAAACCTGAAATGAGGTCTTACCGCAGACATTTAAAAGTCATGTGAACATGGACTAGTTACTTAATCGCTCTAAGCCTCAATTTCCCCATCTGTGAAATGGAGACTAAACCTTTATTATCTAGCCCCTTGAGGTTTATGAAGCTCAAATGAGATAGATCGATCTTTATCTATACACATATATTATATATGCACATAATATATGTATATATATAATCTTACATGTATCTCATATATACACACACTATACATATGGATCTATAACTTGTTGTATCCATATATGTCCATAGTGTCTTGTAAGTTTTAAAGTTATTTTTATTAGATTAGCTGCAATTTAACAATTAGAGTGAAAATAGTTGAATAAAAAGCTCAGAATAAGTAGTTTGAAGTATCTACTAATAAAACTTTGCCTTATGACTAGCTATCCCCTGTGCCTAAAATGTCCTTCCTCCTTACCTCTGCCTCTTGGCTTTCCTAGCTTCCTTCAAACTCTCGATGAAAATCTCACCTTCTACAAGACACTTTCTCCCTTCTCTCTCAGCATTAGTGCCTCTCCTTTACCTCGTCTAAGTCTTGCATGTGCACATTGGTTTAGATATTATCTCCTCCCCCTCCCCACCGCCCCCCGTTAGAATGTGGGCTGCTTGTAGGGAGCAGTTGTGTTTGCCTTTCTTTGTATCTCCAACTTTTGGCACAGTGTCTGTCACATGATAAATGCTCTTCAACTTGACTTATTCTGTGGCTGAGTTAATAGGATAGCATCGTCCAGAACGAGAAAGGTGCAGCTGCATTCTTTATGGCTTACATAGGGAGTATTATGCCCAAGTGAGACAAGGATGGCCTGGAGCAAAAGAAAGCCACTAGGAGAGTGAGAGAACCTTGGAGCCAAATGCTAATGAACAAATAGGTTAAATCCTAAAGAAAAGAAAACTTGGCAGATATGAAGGCATGATGGGCTGCCTTCAAATATTTGAAGCTCTGTTGTGTTGAAGATGTAGTGAATTTTTTCTTTGTGGTTCCAAGTGGCATTGTTTAAGGCCTTTGGAAAGTGTTACTTGCCATATTCATCATCAGATTGGTCCTTTTGGGACTCCATCCCAGAGGATTTATTTTAGACATTACAGTTTCATGGCATGGGTCTGAGGAATTTTATAATTATTTAGTAAAGATTTTAGTATATCTCAAATTGTTCCTATTTCTTAATAAGAAGTCACAAATTTACTAGCAATATATCACACCAAAGAAGCATCTTTTCTGAATGTAAACTTTTTCAGTAATATTTGGGAGAACTTACTATTTCATTTCATTTTCTAAAATTATAGGACCGCAGAAAATTGCTCCAATATTTTAAGAAAGGCTCTTCTTTGAAAGTTAAGTCATTCACAGCTACTGAATTTGTGACATTATCATAGTATACATATATTTATATTTCATTTAGGCTGGGCCACAAATCTATAAAAACAAAGGAATTTCACTCTTGGGAACAGAGATACTATTATCTAAGGATGTAATAAGGTAGTAATGAGATGAAGTGAAGTTCATCATACTTAGATATCTTCCTTAACTGTTTCCTGAATTTCAGCTTGTTTTGTGTATTTTTTTTATACCTTAACATTTAGCTAATAGTTTTCCTGAGTTCATTTTACTATTTTAAAAAAATGCTTATATTTACATCTTTAAGTTAGAATATTTAATCATCTGAATAAAGATTAAGATTCTGTAGTCAAAACGTTATTTTCCAAATAAAAATCCTAGCTAGGATTATATTATCTACATATGAAACATGTTAAGTGGTCTTTATTCTTGGTAACTCTATGGAACATCTAGGAGAATTCTTGGCAATTGAGGTAACTCTTGGGAAAGAGAATGCTATACTTTTTACCTAAGTTGCAGGGTAGCAGAGAAGAAATAGAATTTGATGGGGAAGTGATAGTTCTCTGTTAGAGCAAATACCAGTGACACCTTATAGGATATTTGGACCCTAGGTTGGAGGAGACTATTTTTTTTTTTAAGCAAGATTTCTCTGTGGTGTGCAAAAAAAGTACATTCATTGTATGGCACTATGCCAATTTTATATTTTTACTTTTTGATTTTAGGGAATTTTATATCAGATATTAGAATTTGATATTATAGAATTGGTGATTTGCTTATTTGCTTCCTTAACTCATTTCTCTATTTTTGGTCTATCTTCCTTTTTAATTCATTCTTGGTCTTGCTATTAAAAGAATCTGCATTGTTGCTATTTCTGGAACCTTTAAAATTGCCTTTTAAATTTCTTTTTTGTTGTTGTTCTTTCGCCCCATAAGAATTCCTACTTTTTTTTTGTTTTCTGTTTATTTTGAAAGTTTTTTTTTATTATCCACATAAAATAGGAAGAAGAGATATTAAAAAACACAACAATGGAAACCACCAAATACATTTGGTTTGGGATTACCATATTGGTTCTTGGTCAGATGTAGTCTCAGTCTCTTCCATACCTTCTTAGTATCAGTGTAGCCAGCCTCAGTTTTTATGTAATAGCTGGAGGGAGGAACGGTTATTCCTATGATTGACTGCAAATGGGATAAACTACCCAAGGATAATGGTCAGTTGATTCTTTGATATGAAATGTATAGAGGGCAATTTGTACAAATCTGTATCGAGGTCCTGCAGCACTGCAAATGCCAATTTTATGGTCCACTCCCTAGTCCCAGATCACAAATCTAGGATGAATGGAGGAGACCTGCATAGCACAGGGGCATTCCTGGGTATAGAGGCCCCAGACTGTGTGTGTGTGTGTGTGTGTGTGTGTGTAAAAAGGAGGAAGTTTAGAAGACTGCAGCTGTAGCAGTGATGTGGGTCAGGCCCCAAGCTCCAAGCAGAGTTTCACTTCTAGCATCTAGTCAAGACTGCAGAGGACTAATCAAGGCCAGGCCTGCACAACCTGCAGCCTGCCAAAGGATTTAGGGCAACCTGCCTGAAATCCTTTGGCATATCAGTGGGCCATAAGCTGCCTGGCTGCAGGTTGTGCAGGCCTGAATTCGAGGCAGAAATCCCAGACCGAAGGGGAACCGACAGTTCTACCTCTTGGAGCCAAAAGAACTTTACACTTGGCTGACAGAGATGGTCTACTTATGAGACTTTGCTCTGGATCAAACTACTTTGGGAGTACTGAAAGCTTACAGGTTCTCACCCCAAAATTACTCTTGAGAACCTGGAATAACAAAACATTTAATAAGAAAGAACGCTAAAAAAGAAGCAACTGTACCAGCCCAGACCTTCCCTCCAGAAGTGTGCAGAACCTGGTCTTAACATCAAGTTTGAAGTCAGGAAGTAGACCAGAAGAATGAGCAAGCAAACACACAAACAGCCACAATTATGAACTATGATGGTGGCAGGGATACTCAAGATGCCAAGACAGAAGAGAAGGACTCTAAAGTATCTACAAGCAGCACTTTAGAGAAAAATAGCATGGGCACAGACTCAGCTTGAATTCCTCAAAAAGATGAAGCAAAAGTTTAAAAATAAGAGTTTAAAAATGTTTTTTATAAATGAATGGATTGAGAGTGCTTGAGGAAAAAAATTGGAAAAGAAATGAGAATAATAAGAAAGAATTGGAAAGGTTGCTTTAGCTTGGCACAAGAGGTATAGAACCTTGGCCAAGCAAGAAACTTTCTGAAAATTAGAATAGACCAAACAGAAGCTAATGACTCCATGACAGAATAAGAAATATTAAAACAAAGTCAAAAGGCTGAAAAAATAGAAGAAAATATAAATTATCTTATAGCAAGAACAATTGACCTGAATAACTGAGAAGAAGAAAATTAAGAATCATTGGACTATATGGACATCATGACCAAAAATAAATTACCTACATGTCATATTTCAAGAATCTTAAAATAAAATTTCCCAGATCTCTTAGAGCCAGAGGATAAAGTGGATATAGAAAGAATCCACCAGTCACTTTCTGAAAGAAAACCCGAGGTGAAAACTCCCAGGACTATCATAGCCAAAGTCTAGAGCTAAAAAGTTGGAGACCCTTGCCCAGTCATATAGATTGTGTGCTTCAGTTTCTTTATCTGTAAAATTGACATAAATACTACAAGATTTATTTAGCTCATGTGGTTATTGTGAGGATCAAATGAGATCACTGTGTTAAATACTTTGCTAACCTTAAAGCATGCTATATAAATGTCTATTGTTAATAGCAGTATTATTTCTTTTTTTTTATTTCATTTTTTAGATGACTGGGCCATAATAATATTTCTACTTGTGTATCTTATCATTTTTGTTTTCGCTCCTTCAAAAACCAAAAAAGACTATTTCAAAGGCAGTTGAGTAAAAAAAAAGTAAACTATATATCCAAGGCATTCATTCTTAACTCAGATTTTCTAATAAGTTTTACCTATGAAAAAGTCACATTGCTTTATAATTTGTAACAAACTGGGCTATGACCTTAACATTGGCATTTATAAAATTATATCATAGAGTTAGCATTATAATTTAAAATGCTTATATTGGTCTTAAAATTTTGATGTTGGTTCAGTCTTCTGATATCATTTTTCAGGCCAAATGTAGTAAAAATACTTTCTCTTAGTTTTGTTTTTTTTCTTCCTATTTTGGTGTTAGATCTCAATTAGTTTTAAATTTACAACATTGTGATCTTCAGGAAAAAATTAGTTCCATATTTAAAATAATTGTTATAATGTAATGCTCCTAGCTAGGATTGTGTATTAGTGAATGTCCTGTCCAATGCAGAGAAAGGAATGATGTAATCCATGAAACTAATGTAATAGCCGTACAGAAATAAAATGAGCAGTTCTTTAGCTGCACACTTGAGGGCTCTGTAGACTGTGAAGAACTATATAGAACTAATTACAATAGGACATTCTATTCTTAAGTAAAGTGGTACATGGTACCTAAATTGTGCTTAATGCTGGCTAAGTTGTTTGGCTATATGCCATAATTGGCCTTCCATTCCCTTGATTGAAATCATAGATAAAAACTTGCTAATCTGCTTTCCTAGCTGAAAGTGTTAAGAAAGTAATCCATCTTTAAAAATGACTTTGCAAAATTATATGGTATAAAGAATGTTTTTATGGAATCATGAGATTAATGAGCAGGGTGTTTTATTTCCAAGTTTAAGGTAATAGTATTTCCCATGAGTTTAAAAGGAAAAATCAAGTAGAACCCTTAAGATGTATAAGTACTTAATGTTTTTTTCCCTAGAGTAAACCAACATCTTTTCCTCTGTAAAGAATTATTCTACAATTTCCTACAGAAATTTAGCAAATGGAGTAAGATATTTTAAAATTTTATTCTGGTTACACTTTTCAGGGAATCAGAGCGCGAATTTTGGAAACTGTTGTTATGCTGATTCTTCTTGCACTGCTTATTCTTGGAATAGTATGGGTAGCGTCTGCTCTCATTGACAATGATGCTGCCAGTATGGAATCTTTATATGGTAAGGGATTTATTTCTTTCAACCATCCTCTGAGTGGCAGGTCATAATTCTAGATGTGTTTAAATTCTTGCATTATGTTTTAATCAGCACTTGGAAATGATTTTCAGTGTATGTGTCCAGCACATACTTAATATCAATGCAGATTGTTTAATCGGCTTCTGAGATATTTTTGGTAATTGCCTTTTGTTTCTAAGATGCCACATTTTTCCTCTGTAAAGTAAAATTTTGTTTTCTAAATCCTTTTGCTCTGCTCTCCTTCAGAAGAACAGTTAGTAAGATAAAAGTCCTTAATTTGGTTCGTCCTTTCAGCCTCACGTCTCGTTATTCCTCCATTCCTACCCTTCCTTGGAGCATTGGCACAAACTCCTTACCCATTCTCTCCCTTTTCCTGGATCCCTGGGC